>JAEIJG010000227.1:0-39248 GCA_037289395.1 Beauveria scarabaeidicola | reverse complement strand
TAATATAAAAAGGGTTCTATTTATATATAATTAAGGCTATCTATAGTTAAGTTACTATAGCCTCTATAGCTTATAGGTAAAGTAGGGCGAATTAGCTCTTCTAAGGTGTAACTGGTTATTGCCTAAGGCATCCGTATAATTAGCCGCTTAAGCTAGTGCCTTAAGCGATAATACCCTTATATTAATTATTAAATTTAGTAC
This sequence comes from Beauveria scarabaeidicola, assembly GCA_037289395.1. Lineage (NCBI taxonomy): Eukaryota > Fungi > Ascomycota > Sordariomycetes > Hypocreales > Cordycipitaceae > Beauveria > Beauveria scarabaeidicola. Next base: position 39,047 of record JAEIJG010000227.1, on the reverse strand, counting down.
TAGCTCTACTATATCTAAAGGTAGAATTTATATACTAATAAGCCTAAGAATAATTAACTTTAGAATTCTATTAATACTAACGCTTTTTTTATTCTTATTAACTAATATAGATAAAATAAGGGTTAAATTTAATAACCTAGATAACCTATTAATCTAGGGTAATAAATAGATTTTAGTTATAAGGTAATAAGACTACCCCTAATAGTAAATTAATATTATAAAGAGTATAGCTTTTATACTCTTTAAGACCTAGCTTTACTAACTATATTAATAATTTAAATACCTCTTTATTAATTAACTAAGCTAAATCCTAAAGTATACTAATAAGGAATTTAATCCTAAGTTTATTAGGAAGATTAATAAAGTATATTATTACTACTAAATAAATATATAAGCGCTTAGTTAATTTAAATTTACCCTTAAAGATAACTCTAAGTTTAACTTTAAAATAATTATAAATATCTTTTATATTTAAAAACACCTAGTACTCTATATAATTAATTCTACTATAGTATTCTAAGCTACTTAATTCCTAGTACTAACTAGCTAGAAGGCTTAAGATATATTTAATATAATTAAAGAATACTAAATAAATATATATATTAGTCTACTAGACTATATTATATATAATATTAGTAGGAATTTTATTTTTACTAAATTTAAAGAGTATATAAAGTCCTTAAATATCTAGACCTATAAAGCCCTTATTAAAGCTTATAATACTATTAGTAAAGTAAAAAGGTACTATAAAGTCTTCTACTATATTTATAAAATCTTTAATAAGGAAATAGATAATAATATAATATCTAACTAAAAATTATAAATAGTTATTAAAACTATTAATAATACTACTAAACCTAATAGAATTATACTAACTTTATTAGTATTTAGAATATACCCTTAATTAACTAATATCTCTTTACTTAATATATTTATCTTTTATTATACTAAAACTATTTAGAAAGCTATTAATAAAGTTAGAAAGCTCTTAACTAAGAGGTAAATAAAGGATACCTTTAAAATAAGAAATAACTTAGTTACTAGCTATAGTAGAAGCCTTCTTTTATAATTAAAAGTATTTATATTTTAAAAGAAAAGTAACTAATAAAGGCTATATAAACTTATTACTATATATAAAAAGATATATATCTTAGATATATTATATAGCCTAACTAATTTCTAGTTAATAGTTATTAGACTATATCTAAAAGAGGCCTTAGCTCTTATTACTAGTAAACCTAGGCCTAATACTACTAGAAGAAGTAGTATAAAAGGTATACTAATTACCCTTACTACTAATAGCGCCCTAGCTAGAAGAAGTAGTATAGAGGGTATATTAATTACCCTTACCGCTAATAGTGCCCTTACTAAAAGAAGTAGTAGAGAGAGTATTATAACTACTTTTACTACTAGTAAGCCTAGCGCCGCTAGAAGAAGTAGTAGAGAGAGTATTATAACTACTCTTATTACTAGTAAACCTAGTAGTAATAGAAATATAGTAGGGGAGAAAGTAGAAGAGGGATTAGAAGGGGGGCTAGTACTAAGGAGGTTAATATAACTAAGATATAGTAAATATAGTTAGAATAAGGCCTTCTTAACTAAATCTATTTTTAATAAGGCTTTTTTTAATAAAATACTTTATAATAAATTTATACTTAATAAAGCCTTCTTAGTAAAGGCTTTTTCTAATAATACCCTCTTTAATAAGGCTTTTATTATTACTAAAGAATAAATTAACTAAGAGCTAGTTATTAAGTTATAAGAGAAGAGCCTAATAACTATATTAGGCTAGTTATTTAAAAAGTCTAACTTTAATAAGGTTAAGTAATTATTTAATAAAAATATCTTCTAATTTAAATAATATAATAAAAATAAATATAATTAATACTATCTTTTTAAGATATAAATAGTATATAAGGTAAAAGGTAAAGGTATTAATAAGCTTTATAAGAAATCTTACTTTATAATTTATAATTATAATAACTAAGGTAAATTTATTATATTAATAGAATTATTAATAATCTAGAGGAATAGCTAAAGACTACTTATTATACTAGCTCCCTTACTTACCTAAAGAAAAATTAGCCTCTAGATAAGAGATATTACTTAGGTATATATATAATTAAATACCCCACTCTAATAAGTTATCCTTATAAAGCTACTATAATAGCTTTATAACTAATACCTAAAAGGTATAATTATAAGGGTAATTAAGCCTTTATATAATATCCTAGAAGTAAGTACTTACTAGTAGGTAACTTACTTAAAGTACTATTATAAGTAGCTTAGTATAATTACTTTAACCTTTAATCTATACCTTATAATCTCTATAAATAATAAATTTAGTCTTATAAGAATATAAATAGATAATATAATAAGCCTAAGTAATAAGAATTTTACTTAACTTAAGGATAAGAAGCTTATAACTACTAGATTTATTACTAAACTAAAAGAATTCCTTATAGTAAAAACATTATTACTTTTTAATAGTTACTAAATTACCTTAAGCTCTAATAACTTTATTATAATTACCTAAAAAGGGTAAGTTAATAGGTTAGCTCTCCTAATAATAAAGTAAGAATATATAAAGTAATAAGCTTATAGAGTATATTTATTAATTATTTACTAGCTAGAAGCTACTTATAACCTCTTTATAGTAGCTTAGTAAAAGGAGCTAAATAATAATAATTTTAAGTAGCTCTACTACTATCTATAATAGTAGATAGATAATATAAAGAGAGGGCTTTAATATATCCCTATTAACCTTATTAAAGCTAAGCTTTTTACTTTTATTAATAGATTATTTACTAATAATAAAGACTTAAACTCTTAACTAGGTTATATTATTATCCTAAGTAATAAGGATTAAGTTAATAACTAGAGTCTCCTAAGAGGTAATATTATTATATATAGCTTAATAAAATTAAAAAAAGTAATATAAAACACCCTAGTAAGTAAATTATATAGTATAATATAAGGAGTAAATATTATATATACCCTTAATTAATACTAGTAATAATAACTAAGAGGCTTAGCCTCCTAAAGATCTTAATAATTTTAATAACTAATTCCTTCTTATTATATAAATACCTAGTTAAATTAAGTATTATAAAAAAGAAATAACTTATAATTAATATTATAATACTCTAATAATTATATAAATAAAAAAAGATATATAAAATAAGATAGATTAATAATAGCTATAATTTAACTAATATTATAATAAAGGTATTATTAAATCTAATACTTAAAAGCCTTATTAATATAAATAAGATTAATATTAAGATATAAAGATAATATGAGATTATAGTAAGAAGAGTACTTATATTTAGCTATATATAAAGGTAGGTTACCTATAGTTATAGGAATTATCGCTACCCCGTTAATACTTAGTTATATTAATAATATAACTAAGTACTTATATACTCCTTATATAACTAAGCCCTATATCTATACTTATACCCTACGTCCTTACTATAAGCTACTTATACTCTTAATGCCCCTTCCTTACTATACGCTGTCTAGGCCTTAATAGGCTACCCCCTCTCTCTTAGCACTATCCCTAGCGCTCTATATATAGCCGCCCCCTCCTATCTCCTCTCCTCTTATAGTTATAGTGTCCTCCTTATCTTAGTTCTACGTCCTCCTAGTGACTTATACCCTTATTATATACCGCTATTTCCACTCTATTTACTACCTTTATATTTACCTATAATATTATTCTTAGTATTTATTCTTTAATTATTCTCTTTACTTTATCCTTATAGCTTCTTTCTTATATATACTTTATTTCCTTTTATCTTTTTATTTTCTTACTTTTTATTTACTATATATATATATTTTATTATATTATATATATCTTATTTATTAGCTCTTTATATTAATACTATTTATTTATTATTTTTTTATAAGTCTATAATTACTTTTATCTATATTTATCCCCTTTAGCCTTTATACTTTATATAACTATTATATTATATATTTTATTATATACCTTTAAAAGTATTTTTTATAATACCTTTTCCTCTTCTTCTTTTTCTTCTTTTCTTTATCCTTATTAAAATCTATATATATTAAATTCCCTACCTCCTTATAGTCTACCCCCTTTATTCTAGTTATATTATCACCGCCTTATACTTATAATTCTCCTAAGTATCTTTTCCTAGCTTAATTATATTATATAAGCTTAAAAATATTAATTCTAGTATATTTAGGCCTTTTAGTAATATCTTACCTTTATACCTAGGCTTCTTATACTTACTTTAACCTTCTTCCTTCTTTACCTTTCTTTACTACTAGCTCTTTACTTTCTTACTATCTATCCCTTACTAACCTATAATATCCCTTCTAGTTTCTATATAGTTCTCTCCTTATTCCCTTATTATATTATTACCTTATACTCTCTACTACCTAACTACTCCTTTACTATATTTTACCCTTTTTATATATATTTATTACCCTTATAGCCTTATAGTCTACTAACTATAACCTTATAGGTCTAATCTTATACCTTAGCCTAAGGCTATTATTATAGTAGTGGCTATAATAGAATATAAGTAAGTACCTTATTATATCTTTACTACTCTTTCTTTACTAATTCTCTTTTTAGTATTTAAAGTACTAACCCCCTATATATATACTTTACTCTTACTATCTCCCCCTTACTAACTTATTATATCCTTATAGATTTAACTATACCTATATTTATTATTTATATTATATAATTTATAACTCTTAGTTCTAAGAGGACTATTATAGCTAATTAAGTAGGTTATTATATCTTTACTTCTTAGCTCTTACTAACTTACTACTATATAGCTAGATCCCTAAAGTATATAAAGTGCTTTTATAGTAATAAGGACTACCTTATACTTACTAAGAGTAAGTAGTAAGTATATAACTTATTCTAAGACTACTAGTATTATAGTACCCCTCTTACTATATATTAGTTATAATATTACTTAAACCTTATTACTAATATATTATAAGCTACTTAATAATCTCTTAGTTATTAAGTTATTATTAGTTATTATAAGTTTACTATAACTAAGGTAAGAGCTTACTACTATTAGTCTCCTTATATTAGCTAAGTAATAACTATATAGGCTATTACTACTACTACTACCTTATAGCTTACTCCTAATATCCTTACTCCTACTCTTATACCTATTATTAACCTTATCACTACTACTATATAGGAAGCTAACTATAAGACTACTACTACTATTATTATATCCTAGCTTAAGTACCTTTACTATCTTATTTCTAGTTTCTAATATTTTACTATATATTTATAATATCTTTACTATCCCTTACTTATTAACTTATAATAGTATTAAGCTTATAAACTTAAATTCTCCCCTATACCCTTATTACTTAAGGGCTTTAAGTTTATTAAGTTTATTAATATAAATATTTAATATACTTATAAATAAACTTACTATAAGGCTAAGGCTATAGTAGCTATATCTACTATATCCTAGTAAGATACTCCTAGTAAATATCTTAAGGCTTCTCTTACTCCTAAGTAGGGGGGATATAGCTTCTTTATTACTCTCTTATAACTCTATTATAACTTCTTCTTTAAGATTTTATTTTATTATCTCCTTACTAATATAAAGTAATATTATAATATATTTACTATATACTAAGAACCTTACTTTTATTATTATATCTATAGTAAAGATATTATTTACTTACTAAATAGTTAAAGGACCTAGGCTATAGTTTCTTTATTATAAACTTATTATTAAATTATAATTAGTTATTTTATTTTTTTCTTTATATCCTTATAACTTCCTTACTACTTACTTATTATTCTCTCCTTTATCCTTATAATTATTCTTTATATTCCTTAACTATAACTCCTTTAATAAAGTTACTTTATCTTAACTAAGAGTTCTTTTTATTATTATAGCCTACTTACTTTATTTAGAATAAGTGTCTTTTTCCCTTATACTTATACCTTATAATTTTCTTAACCTTATACTTATCCTCCCCTTTTAATACCCTATTATTTACTTTTTTATCTTAACTTAGTTATTTATTATATAATTCTAGTAAGCTTATATTAAAGATATTATAAACTTATAACTTAAGGGATAAGCTTATTTAGTATACTAGCTTACTTATTTTTACTTATTTTATTATTTTATATAGTCTTATATACTTTATTATAAGCTTCTAGTATAATTACTATAGGTATAGGTTTTTTATTAATAAGAGGACTTAGTTACTAACTATAAATAACTTCTCTTTTCTTCTCTTATTATACTATTATACCTAGGCCTACTAGGCTCTTTATAAGTACTTTATTATATCTTCTTAGGTAGCCTCCTATAACCTCACTCTAGACCTTACTTAAACGTTTATTATATCCTATAGACCTAATAATATAGGGATTACTAAATTATACCCTAGTAGTATCTTCACTAGGGTCTTACTAGTAAATACTTATATCCTTATATTATATATAAATTATACTATTAGAAGGTATAATAACTAGTCTAATTAATCTATAATATAGAATATCTATAGGTAGTATTCTACTACCTAGTTTATTTACTCTATTTAACTATCTATCTAAAGATAGAATGTAATACTAAGTCACCGCTTAATCACTAGTAAGTAGTAGAGGCTTTACTAGAACCTAGAGGTAAAGATAGATCCTTAGTCTAATATAATACTCTTTAGTGTCTTATAATATACTATAACCTTCTTAAGGATAATATTTATAAGCCCTTTACTAATAAGGTTTTTATTTATAATAATATAGATATTATACTTACTAAGCCTATTTATTATTACTAGGATAGTATTCTACTTTCCTCTATCTCCCTAAACCTCTAGGAGGCTAGTAATTATATCTATTATAATTTCCTTAAAAGGCTAGTCTAGTATTAGTAATATTATAAGGTAGTTATATAGTTAGTACTACCTTCCCTTTATAATCTAATAAATATAATATAAGATAATATATATAGTTATATTCTTTTTTAGTGACTACTAGAAGAATTATTATCTAATCTACTTCCTTATCCTATATACCCCCTAGTAGCCTACTATAAGGTTATTATAGTATAACTATAAGATCTCTAACCTTATCCCTACTAGTATAAATACTTTTCTATTCCTATATAAGAGTCTATAGTTATTTATATTCTAATATTCTCCTTATATAGTTATACTATCTTCTTTACTTTTTTAAATTCTTCTTTATATTATCCCTATAAAGGTGTCCCTTTACTAGTATTCTTATATCTTATCTACTAGAAGCGTCTAAGCTTTCTCTTTAGTTAACCCTATATCTTTATTACTATCTTCTTATATCCTAACTACCCTTTTACTATATAGCTATATTATTATTCTTACTAGCCTTAGTTAATACTCCTCCTTCCTTATATTATTACCTTCCCTATAAAACTACTATAAAAACCCTAGGATTATACTACTTCCTTATACCTTAGCCTTTTTACTATTATTATAATCCCCTTTTCTTAATAGTATATTAGCTAGGTTTAACTTCCTTAGCTAAAAAGTAATCTTAAAGTTAAAAGGAGATAGTTTATCTAGTGCTACTACCTAGTAATAAATAAGGTTCTTCTTCCCTATAAGGTAACTATAGTTAAGGTAGTTTATAATAATATTAATTATATAGGCTAGATATACTAGGTAGTACTTTTATTATTAAAACGCTATTAGTATTATAAATATTTCTATATTAAGTGTCTAGTATCTTAATTCTACTCTATAGAGCTTTTATAATAGGAATACTATAGGGTACTAGTAACCTCCCTATAGTTATAATAGTACTACCCTAATTATAAAGTTTAATATATCTATTTCTACCTAAGTTAACGCTTTTTAGTTAAACTACACTAGTATTAAGGCTCTACTAAAGGCTAGCTTTAGCTTTAAGAATACCTTAAGCTCCTTAGTACTTAGCTAAAACCTCCCTTTTATATTCCTTTTTATCTTTTTTATAAGTAATAAAGTAATCTTACTAAAGTTCTTAATAAATTATTAGTAAAACCCTATAAACCCTAAGAATAACTAGATCTCCTTAATACTACTAGGCTCTAGCTAACTTATAATAGCCTTAATATATTCTTAGTTTATAATAATCTTTTTTTATTTTATTATAAAACTTAGGAATTTTACTATAGTTATACTAAATTCATACTTTTTAAGGTTTAGGTATAACTTTACTTTTCTAAGCTTTACTAGTACCTAGCAGATATATTATATATACTTTATAACGTCTCTACTAAATACTAAGATATTATTAAGGTATATTATATAAATATAGTTAATTTCTTTATATAGTATATAGTTAATATATTCTTAAAATAATACTAGTACTTTTATTAGTTTAAATAGTAAGACTATATACTTAAAGTATTTATAATAGTAATAAAATACTATCTTCTACTTATCACCCTTATAAATATATAGCTATCTATAGGTATCTTTTATATCTAGCTTTATATAAACCCTTACTCCTTTAATATAATCTAAGATTTTTATAATTAATAGTAATAATATATAGTTCTTATAAGTTACCTAGTTTAACCTATAATAGTTAATATATAGTTATAACTTACCTTCTTTCTTTAATATAAATAATATAAGTACTCTTACTAGGCTTATAGACTAATAGATCTAACTCCTTTTTAGTCCCTTATTTATAAACTTATAAAGTTTATCTAGCTCCCTTATAGAAAGTATATAAATAGGTCCCTATAGAGGTGTTTTCTTATCCTTAATCTTAATTATATATATTAGCCTATTAAGAGTTAGTAACTTTACTATCTCTTTTACTAAGAATACCTAACTAAAGTTATAATATTCCTTTAGGATTATTACCTCCTTACTTCTTTCCTTCCCCTTCCCTTCTAATTCTCTTATTATTATTATATATATCCTTATCTCCTTAATTACTTTATAGAGTTCCCTTAAGCTTATAACTAACTTAATATCTTCTTAATAGATAAAAAAGTTCTACTTCCTTTCTCTATATTATTATATAATATTCTCCTTAATATACTATTATAGACCTAATATTATTTATAATAAGGTATTTATAACTATAAATAGTATTTACTACTTCCTCTTAATACCTAAGTTATTTATAATCTATAATATCTTTATTATTTATTTATATATATAATAAGACTTTACTAACTTAAGGGGATTTATTAGTAAGTTTATTATATTTAGCTCTTAAATTTAATCTTTAGTTACTAAACTTTTATTTATTATATTAAAGTTACTTCTTATATCTAAGAATACTAGTATAGTTTCTTAGCTTTATCCTTAATATATTTTTACTATAATCTCCTTCCTTAGGTATAGTTAGTAATAGGCTTTCTATTAATCCTAGTCTTCTAATCTTACCTACTTTATTAGTATATTATTTAGTAGTATTATAGAGGGTTTATTACTTACTATCTATTTAAGTAAAGTAAAGTTATTATCTATATACCTTACTATTATATATAACTAGTATTAATAGATTAAGTAGTAAGGTACTATATAGTCCTTTTAAATATATCCTACCTCTTTACACTTAAAATATCCTATAGTATTACTAGTACTTCCCTATAGTATTACTAGTCCTTATAAGATCCCCTATAGCGGCCTTATTATCCCTATTCTTCTAGTCTAGTATATTATACCTACCACTCTTTCTATATTTTCTACTTAAGACTCTAGTAACTTCTATATTATAAGTATACTATTACTACTTAGGGCTATCTTAATTTACTTTTATATATACTTTATTACCTATATTATCTTTATACTTAGAGCTAATATATCTAGTAGCTCTAGTATTATATCTTTAAAGTATTAAAGGTACTCTTTTATTAACTTAGAGTCCTTTTATTAATATATAATAAGTACTTATACTGCCCTTTAAGCCCTAATATCTTTATTTCCTAACTTATTTTTATATTATATATAAAATTCTTCTTATATAAAACCCTTATACTTCTTTACTAAAGTATTTTTAAAATAGCCACTTTATTACTTCTAAGCCTCTCCTTATAAATAAAGAGTTATATATATTACCTTTTTTTAGTCTTTTATATAATTATTTATATTTACTTTAAAGTAAGTCTTAAGTATTATTAGAAAGTTTTAGTATTTAATATATAATTTCCTTTTAAAGTATATACTAAGAAGTTATATTATTACTATATTCTTCTATTTTTCCTTTTTTAATAATACTTTAAGATCTAGTCTAAGTATAATATCCTCTTCTTTTTTAGCCTTCTATAATAACTCTATTATTTTCTTATATTACTATATACTAGCTACCTATATAAGATAGCTTTATAGCTCCTCCTTTATAAGGGTATTATTAATTATCCCTAGGTTACTTAAGACTTTTATTACTAAAGATATACTACTAATATCTTAAAGTATTTTTTTAATATACTCCTTAATAAGATCTTAGGTTATTATATCTTCTTTATTAGTAGTTCCTTACTATTATTTACTATATATAGTTATAGTGATTTTATTATAGTCTCCTTACTTATTAGATAGGTTTATAGTAATAATCTTATAAGGTTATAGTAAGAAGAGTGCTTATATTTAGCTATATATAAAGGTAGGTTACCTATAGTTATAGGAATTATCACTACCTTATTAATACTTAGTTATATTAATAATATAACTAAGTACTTATATACTCCTTATGTGACTAAGCCCTATGTCTATACTTATGCCCTATATCCCCGCTACGAGCTACCTATGCTCTTAGTGCCCCTTCCTTGCTGTGCGCCGTCTAGGCCCTAATAGATAAGTAGCTTATAATAATATAAAGGAATAATAACTAGAAAAGAAGATATAAAGGTATAAAGGTATAAAGGTATAGAAGTATAAAGTAGAAGAAGGATATACTAGATATATATATATTAGAAGAATTTACTTTTTATTATATTTTTAATAAAATTAAGCTAATTTAGCTTAAATTAAAGAATTTAATAATTTTTAGCCTTAAAAGAGAAAGACTATTAGTATTATAGCTACTAGCTATAGCTACTAAATATAGCGCTCTTATTAGCTCGCTATATTAAATGACCTATAACTATATAATAGACCTATAACTCTTAATAGGGCAAATATGGCCCTAAGTAAGTAAGAACATTAACACTAAGAACCCTACGTATCGTACTGTATGACCCCTTGTGATACTAACAGTTTCCCTTTTCCCCCCCTCATTGTGACTTGTACATTCTTTTCGTGCACTAGTATGCTGAGCTTTGTGGTCGCGTGCGCCGTGGCTGCCCTACTGTGGCTGTCTTATACACTCGTGAGTCTTCCCCCGCTTGATCTTTTTGAGTAACACGCAGCACTGATGCATCCCCCAACAAGATTCGAAGAAGACGAGTCGCGAAAGTCGAACCGACACGGGCGGCAGAGAAACATGTCAAGACACAAGAGATTACACCGCTGGAGGGTCTGGATTGGGAAAACGAGGAGCCCAAGCAGCTGAGACCATTCAAGCCAACCTACCACATCACCATGGGTATACATACATCTCTTGACCCCCAGACTTTTCAACAGCCGCCTTCTACTTACACGCGCCCAAAGCCCTACAGGCAGACACGCCCCAGGAGCTCATCACCATCGACCGCGACTACCGCTCCCGCGTCCTCCTCCGCCGCTCCCTCCTCGCCCGGTACCCCTCCACCGTGCACGGCTGCACCGCCCCCGGCGCCGCCGCCGTCCGCGAGCTCTACACCCACCTCCTGACCACCCACCTCCCCGCGCGCTACCCGACCATTTTCCAGCTCGTCGCCTCTGGCTCGCTCCTCCACAACGCCGCCACCGGCGCGACGCACCCGACCACGCCGCCGCCGCCACTAGACGGCAACGATGACGGCGGCGGGGCGGCGGAGGCGGCGCTGCGGGTGCTCGGGGAGACGGTGGAGGAGGACCTGTTCTTGCTGCGGGAGACGCCGCGCGGTCACGAGTCGACGGCGTTTGTGTGCTGCTTCCCGGCGGGCTTTGATCCGAGCGAGAAGCTGGGGCGGCTCCTGGGCGAGATTCACGCGCCGGTGCCGGGGTACGACAAGATTGCGGCGAGCATGGAGAGGTTCTTTGGGAAGCTCGAGGTGGGCAAGAGCGTGAAGCGGATGAATGTATGGCCCCCAGTCTTCTTCTTCTTCTTCTTCTTCTTCTTCTTCTTCTTCTTCTTCTTCTTCTTCTTCTTCTTCTTCTTCTTCTTCTTCTTCTTCTTCTTCTTCTTCTTTTTACTCTGATTGTAATTCTTGCTGTTGATTTTCTTATTAATCTCTGGGGATGATTACCGACTAACACCGTCGCAGTGGTCGGTCCAAACGCACGACCAGCTCTTCAACTGCAAAGCCAACCACAACCTCGTCGGCCAGGACTCGTCCACCCCCGACCAAGACGTCGACATTTCCCAGGTAGGTTACATCTTTACCTTTTATCATCTTTTACCACATGAGAAAAAGCTCAACTAACCAAATTCCCCCCCCACGCAGACCTTTGTCCGCATTGAGCTCCAGACCCTCACCCGCCTCCCGCAGACCCGCGCCATCCTCTTCTCCTTCAAGACGTACATGTACCCCGTGCGGCAGATCAAGAGGGAGGGCGGCGGGCCGGCCTTTGCCGACGCCGTCGAGGGTCTGGCCGCCGGCAATGCGCCGGGCATGCGCACGTACAAGGGGAGCGTGCGCTGGGGCAAGGCCGTGTGCGAGTACCTGCGGTCTTAGCAGCGTTGCGCGGGTACTGTTCACGATTACATGGCAGAGCACTGAAAGGATACAGTGTTACGGTCGAGAAGGATTAGGCTGCATAGTTTTCATGTACACCGCTATGCTTGCTCTCATCATCAACTCCTCGTCGAGACCATGTTGTCTACATCCAATCGCTCTTTGTATTCGTGTGAAGCAAACTCCCCAAGTATGCCTTTGTACTCTAACAAACAAGATATTAAAAAAAGCCAAAAAGAGCATATACTGAAACTCTCGTCACAATATAGACAATGCGCTTTTAACCCCACGCTACGAGCACCTTTTTACCCTTTTTACCTTTTTTCCCTTTACCTTCCTCCGCCTCGGCCGCTTCCGCCGGCGTCGCATCCGTCCCCGCGGCACCACCACCCCATTGAAAGTTGGACTCGGCATGGCCGTAGTCGCGTCGCACGCCGCGCCCGCCACCATAACCGAAAATCGTCGTCGTCGGCTTCGGCGCTGCCGGCAACGCCGGGAAGCTGTCGTCGCCGCCGCCGCGAGTCCCCGCGCGCAACGTCGTTGCCACAGACGCCGCCGGGACCCACGACGGACGCGACGACGACGATGCAGCACCGCTGCCGCCGCCACGCGTTTTGGAGGCGGCGAGAGAGGGGTACGAGGCTGAAGAAGAAGAAGAAGCAGGCGCGCGGACCGTCGAAGAAGCGGCGGGCGTCCAACCCGGCGGCGTCGCCGTATTCACCGGCGCCGGACCGCCGAGGCGCGTGCTGTTTTTGAGCTTGAGCACTCGGTTCGAATGCTTCTGTGCAGGAGCGCCGTGCGGTGCCGCCGGGCTAGCGGCCGCCGCGTTCGCCCACCCGCTCGAGCTCGACGTCTCGCCCTCCATGCCGCTCAGCCCGGGCAGGCTCGGGTAGTCTTCGTTGATGGCGCGCCAGTCCTGCCACGCCTTGCGAAGGCTGTCCGCCTTGGCCTTGCTCTCGAACAGGTCCGCCACCTCCCGCGTCATGGTGCCGAGCGCGTTGGAGGAAACGTCGGCAAAGAGCGTAAAGAGCGCGTCGATGAGCTGTGGGGCGGTAAGAGCGCCGCGCTGGTACGACGAGATGTGCTGCCGGAAGAGGCCGAGCTTGGCCGCGTCGTTGCCGAGGAGGTTGGCCGCACGCTCAATGACGGAGCTGTGCCGGACCAGGCGTGCGCGGTCCTCTGGCGTCATGTTGGCCGTATCGGTGAGGGAGAGCACGTCCATCGCGTCGGCGAGGTGGGCGCCGGGGACAGCGGCGCGCACGGTGGGCGTGCTGGAGGAACTGCCGTTGCGGGGCGAGCCACGACCGGCCGAGGCGGCGGCCGGCGCGGGCGCCGCGGCGGAGAGCTGGCCGCCAAAGGTGCGCTGCGAAACCGACTGCGCAGAGTGAATGGCCATTTGTCGCTGAAACGCAATCTCGTCACGGCGGAGGGGTTGCGTGTACGAAGGCGGAACCGAGTCCTCGTTCGGGTCTCTACCCCGTCCACGACCTCGTCCCCTTGCGCGGCCTTCACCGTCTCTGCCGCTGCCGCCGCCGCCGCCACCACCGCCACCGCCGCGCCGCTCTTCCTGATACGACGGCCTGAGGTCAAAACCGGCCATGTCTACCACCCGCGCATCACGGCCGACCGTCTTGCCTCCGGCGTGCTCAGCCAGGTTGTGCGCCTGTAGGTCCATGTTGGACTCGAAGACGATAAATTTCTTCTCCATGCACTCCCTGTCGTTGCAGAGAAAGTGGTCCTTTCTGAAATGCTGCTCCAGCGCGTTGTAATCGACAAAGTAGTGCGGCTTGCGGGAGTCACGGCGGTCGCAGAGGAAGCAGCGTTCGTGATTCATGCGGCAGTGCTCATACAGGCGGTCGTCGTCGTAGAAGCGCTCGCCACAGAAGCCGCACAGCGGGTGGCCCTTGAAGCCCGTCTGGTCGGCCGCGCCGGGCTTGTCGTCGCCGCGGCGCATGTGCTTCTCGAGCTCGCGGTCGGTGAAGAGCTCATGCTCGTGCGTGAAGACCTTTTTGTTGCGCGTGCACAGGTCGCACATGCGCTTGCGGTGCGCCGCCTTGACGTGGCGGTGGAGGTCGGGCCAGCCGAGGCCGGCGAAATCGCACGAGGCGTCGGGGCAGTTGTACCGGAGGAGGAGGACTGTGTCCCCGACTATGTCCTCATTGGTGTACTTGATGCCAATGTTAGTGTCGATGGTGGTGAGATCGACGGGTTTGTAGTCTTCAAACTTTTTTTCCGCGTCGTCTGTAAAGATGACGTACGGAGCCTCGGTCTAGCAGGCGTTGTCAGAAAGCTGTAGAGCCCATCTAGCTTGATGATTGTGACTTACTCGACAGTGGGCACAGTCCTTGGTCTTGTAGAGCGCTCTCATGCGCAGTCCGCAGATGTGGCAGGTTTTGTGGTTGCAGGGAGCAATGGAGTGATGCGCCACAGGGTTGGCGCAGATGAAGCACACGTCTTCGTTGTCGTCATTGTCGTTATCGTCGTCGACATTTTGCGTCGCCCTGTGAGCCGGGGCCGCAATACCAGCTTCCTCCTTGGCCGCTCGGGCAGCGACGGCAACGTCTTGCGCGGCGGGCTCGGCGGGCAGGTCATCCTGTTTGGGGCCGCCCCGGTGGCCTCCACCGCGTCCTCTTCGACCGCCGCCTCCACGGCTACTTTGGCCGCCGCGATCGCCGCGGCCTCTGTTGCGATTTCCTCGTCCGCGTGAAGCCTGGCCGTTGCCGCCGCCGCCTCCCGTTGAGGATCCAGCCGCGACCGGCATCGTCGTGTTTGCAGGCGGCAGTCTCAAGAGTGCGTGGTGGGTGATTGAGTTAGAGGGTGCGTGGATGGGGACAAACAAAGCCTCAATACTAAAGGCTAGCTAAGTGCCGGTATGGTCCTTGTGTAATGGAGGAGTCGTGATGACGGGCAATGCGAGAAGGAAATTTCCTGAATCCTCGCGGAACTGCGAATTGATAGATGGTGTCCCAGAGGGCTTCCACTAATTTTAGAGGGGCCCAGCTTGCCAATTCGAGGCCCCAAAAATGAGACGAGGGGCAAATCAGCGGCTGAGATGCAACGATGACTCAGCTGGACCGCTCGAAAGCAGCGCGAGGCCCCTTGTAGCTGCAGCTGTAGTGACAAATCCAGGTGCCATGCGAAGTAATAAGTGTACCAAAAAGAGTCACACGACGCGAGCAGGGCTACTAGTCGCGACACAACAATGAGAAATTATAGAAATTAGTCTTCCCATTCAAACATACTGTGGCTTAGTGATTGGGTGCAGTTGATAACCTTGCCCTTGTCCAATCTGTATATAGTGCTGTGCTGGTATCTAGTCAACTCGTAACCAATCAGCCACAGCACCAATAGTCAACGCCCACCAATAAACCACCCATCACCAAGATTGTTAACCAGTATATTGTAGCATTTAAAAACCTGTGGCTTCTTGCCCAACGGTCTCTCCATACGCCAGCAGTATCTCCGCGGCCCATCTCATTTCTACTCCGCCCACGTGTCCCCTTTTGTTGCACTCAGACGCCCGAATCCTGGCATCTGCATCCGATAACCTGTTCGATTTGTACGGTTCCTTGCTGCGCCGCCCTTTACCCCAGGGAATTCGAGAAAAAGCAATATAAGAAACAAAAACTATGACCCACGCAATGGAAAATGACAACCAATCGCTGTCAAACACCGGTGCCCAACGCCATTGGCATAGCACGTCGCGTCGGCGGACCGCAGTGAAGCCGTCTGTGTAGGCCTACCTGCTATTCCTCACCGACCGGGTAAAGGTGCTGACCAATCTCCTTGTTCATCTTGAACATGTCCACCTTGGGCTGCCTAAACACGGCAAACATTCGATCGTCGCAAAGGATCTGGCGCTTGTCCTTGGGATCCTGCAGTTCGTTGGCTTTGATGTGTTCCCAGAGCTTCTTGACGACCTGGGGGCGCGAGAGCTGCGCTTGTTAGAATAGAGCTAGTCGCCCGTCCGTAGTTGACATACCTGTGTTTCTCCGCACAAGACGGAGAGGCTGTCGCTCAGGTTAAAGGGCTTTTGAAACCCTCCACCAGCCTTTCGCTTGGGAGGAGCGTCGCTTCCATTAACGTCGCTATCGTCTTCGTCGCGGACGCGCTTGGCGCTCTTCTTCTTAGGGGCACGCTTCTTCTTGCCACTGCTCGGCTTGTCGCCACCGCGCGTAGTCCTGCCTCGAGCCAGGCGGTTCTCCTGTGCTTGTAGCTGGGCCGCCAACTTGGCGTCGGCGTCTTCCACCGACGACGATCGCTTCGCCTTCTTCTTGGCGGGCTCGGAGCCGGCCGACACATCCGATTCGTAGTGGTTGTAGGTGCCATTCGTGGCAGAGCGCTTGATGGGTGTGGGTTCGGGGTCAGGCGAGGCCTGGGCGTCGTCGGCGTCAGCACCCGAGACGGCGTCAAAACGTGCTTCGATTAGCTTCTTGATAGCGTCCTGTTGCAGCGGGTTAGCGGGTTGCACAATCGGCGGGACAAGGTTGCGCGCGTGTGTTACCTTTTGCTCGCTGAGGTCCTTGCCGCCAAGCGAAGTCTCGAGACCCTGCCGAATCTTCTTGCGCGAGATGGTTTCGAGGTTGGCTGTGGCGAGGATACCGTCGATGATGGCCGTGTACTGTCGCAGCTCTTCGGAGCTCACTAAAAATGAAGCAAAACACGCAATTGTCAGCCTGGGCGTTGATCTGGGCGGCCACGTCTGGCCGTGGGCTGCTGGTCATGCAGCCGATATGGAGCCGTACAAGGGGCGCTCATGGTGTTTGGCCTATATCGCGTGCCGATAAGGAGCAGCGCGGGGAGGGCCCAGACGACGATGTCGAAACACGCAGAGAGACGAAATCGGGGGACGTTGGCAAGTCGGCGCAGGCGGGTGTGGGCGGTCGCGAACACCGTCAATCAACGATGACGAGCTTTTGGCGGGCGCACGAGGAAGCGAGCGTGTGCTGGACAAGGGAAACAGGCGTGTCGGCAGAGGCGCGAGCGGGACGAGTCAGTGCATTACCCCCCAAGGCCTAAGCAGGTACGTGCGAGGGCAGCAACCAAGAAGAAAAAAACGAGCGAAAGGAGAAGGAAAAAAGAAAAAGGGACCCCCAATGGCGCTTCTCGTCCGATGAGCTAGATTGCCGAACCGCAGGAAGCCGGGCAGAGGTGTTGGCTGGCAGAGAGAACCAGATGGCGATATGGAGCTTGTCTGCGTTTGCGGAGGGTTGAAGTTGGGCGACGGCCGTCACCTGATGGACTGGCACTGGCGTCGGACAAGGTTACAACGGAGAGCAAGGTAGTTACCGTCACACCGCGGCGGCGCCAATAAAATCAATGGGCGTACGAACCGGGCGGCGTACACACGCGCAGCCAGCCAAAGGAACGAAGAAGAAGAAGAAGAAGAAGAAGAAGAAAAGACGGTGGCAGGGGATCGGCGGCACGGTCCGCCAAGCGTCAAGGGTTGACTGCGAGAGCGACGATGACAATGGAAGGAGAGAGGCCGTGGGAGAAGCTGCGACGGGAATCGCGGATTCAATGAGGGGAGAAGGTGTAAAACGGTCGATGGATCGGGAAGTTGCACGCTTTTGGCGAGATGAGTGCTGGCGTGGAGGGAAACTTTGGATGGTGATCAAGGATCCGGGTGACACGGCCGAAGCTGGGGTGGTTGTGCCGAGCATGTGGCTGGTGACGCCACAGGGATACTGTACGGTGGGCCCAAAGTATTTCAGAGCAAAATCACAACGAAGAAGGCCCATTAACCCAATCCCGATTCCGGGAGGTGGTGAGAATGAATACTATTACAGAGCTCCGTCGTTGCTGCTAGGAATTGCCTGGAGGCACTATACATATTGGACTACTATAGGCGCACCGGGGCTAATCACGGATGCTCGGTGCGCCGTAACGTGGAAACGCTGGTTCGGAGTGCTATCAGTAGGTAGAGGCTGGGAGTTCATGCGCCACGCCTATTCACAATCTTGTACGGAGTACCTACGGATAAGGTGTACGGATACGATCTAGGTAAATATCTGAAGTATCCCGGTCATAAGCCAGCTACAACAACAATAACAGTGTAACACGTACAACATGTTTTCTCTCCACTCGCACAGTCAGACACACCTCTCGGTCAAGCTCCATGGCAGTCAGATCCATATCTCATTGTTGTATATATATACCTCTACTGTACAAGGTCCGCATCGCTCCTCGCGACTTTACTAAATCACTCACTTCCACAAAATCGAACCCCCCTCCCTGTATAAAGTGTGTCTTGAAAGAATAGTTTCAAGAAGATGGAAGAAAAAAAATGTAAGATGGCCAACCAAGTAGTTGTGCTGAAAAGAATTAAAAGTTTTGTGTGATCCCCATGTATCAGATTGTCCCCCCCAGGAGCCCGCAGAGGGAAACTCTCGTACATATTTGTTCCATGCCGTGTGTAATAGTTGTGAGATGATGATGTGTGCTTTTTTTATGGTCTTGGCCTCCGGGCCGAAGCCATGTAAATTCGAGCCCAAACCCGTGTTAGGAAAAAAAACGCCGTAAAAAGTATTCCAAGATTGATTCCCAAGAAATGAAGATTCTTTGCATCTTACAACATTGTTTCATTTATATGCCGACAGTGCATCACGCTTTGCCCGCGTTGCGGACGGCCTGTATAAACTTATACTCAGCGCCGACCTCGCCCACAGCGCGCGGCGCGGTGCTGTTGGTCGACGCTTTGGCCATGACGGCCCAGACCTCGTCTGGCGTCTTGCTGCCGAGCAGGGCCATCTCGCGATCCATCAAGACGGCCACGGCGGCGCGGACCAGTAGCGAGTCGCCCTCGAACACGTACACGTCCCAGAGACGGGCGGCCTCGTCAATGGCCAGCAGGCTGGTGAAGAGGCTCGAGAAGAGATCGCCGAGGTACAGCTCCGGCGTAAGGTCGGGAACGCCGCTCGTCAGGTGATCGTACAACGTGACCGACTTGTGGCTGAGGGTGCGTAAGACGAGGTTGAAGGCGGATACCTGCGCGGTCGCGTCGGACGTTTGAAAGGATAGCGGCAGAGGTCGGTTGAGAATGTTGGCGAGCGCGACAAAGGCGGTGCCGGCGTCGGGCAGGTTGAGCAGTAAAAGCGCGGCAATCGTCTGGTCATGTTAGCAGGATGAGACAAAAGGGTGAAACAAAGTGGGCCACCTACATTGCATCCAGAAGCATAACCGATATCGACACGGTACATGGAGTACGCACAAAGAACATCTACAAGAGCCGCGTGTAGAGGGCCCCCCTCCTGAAAAATGCGAAGCTCGGTCCAGGTGCTCTCGGAAGCAGCCTGGCGAATGTCTTGAAACCACTTGGCCTTCTCTTCATCGCCCTCTTCCGCCCTGTCCTCTTTGATGCGCTGCTCCACGGCGTGGGCACGGCCCAGGGCGGCCTGAAAGGAGCCAGCGGACAGTCCGAGTTCATTGCCAATGGCCTTGGACCAGACGGCGCCTCGGCTGCGGGGGGCTATTCCGCGCCACCACATGTCGCGGGTTCGGCGCTCGCGGATGGCGTCGTTCCAGCGCGGAATGATGTCATCCTCCCAGAGGTGCATGAGCGTCTCGGCATTGTTGTCGCGATGTGTTGTCTGGGCTCTTCGGGCAGCTTCGCGGCGCTCGTCAGCCTTGGCGCTGGCGGCCATCATTCTCTGATACTGCTTGACGTGCCGACGCTCCTCGGCGGGATCTTTGGGGGGCAGCCATGACGGACGTGTGCGACTAAGAACGGCTTCCTTTTCCTTGGAGATGGGTAGAGGGTCGACCATGTTGTCGGTTCGGCGCAGGGGCGGGAGCTCAGGAGTGGAAGATTTGCCGCGCTCCTTGCGGTCGTATGCATAGTCTTGCGTTTGCGATGAAGCCCACGTGTTGGGGCGGGCGGCAGATGGGCGACGCGATTGCATCTCTTCCAATTCATCGGCATGCTCCTCGAGTTTTTCTGTAAGAGCGCGGGCTTCGGCATTGAGCTCGGCGTGGGCCATGCTCCAACTGTGCGCGCGCGTTTTCATGGGACTTGTCGGACGATTCTCTGCATCCGACTTCCAGGTAGGCGATCGCAGCGAACCCTGTGCTTGGGCGACGGCAGGCGTGCCATTACCGATACTACTGACTCGCTCCTTGGTAGTCCTCTCAGGTGAGGTGCTGGTAGACGGTGCTCTGCTGGGCGGACGTTCATGCTGAGGGCGAGGAGAGATGGGAACATTGTCGAGGACGAGGCCGTCGGGAATGTCGTCACCCTCATCTTCGTCACACTCTTGCTCGAGATCGCCAATAGACTTGCGATCGAGATTGGCTTGCCAGCTGCCCCGACGGGGGCGAGGAGGGTAGAAGGTGTCGCAAGAGGGACTCGAGAGGGCCGGGCTTATGCTGCGCTGGCGGTGTACTTGGGGCAGCGAAGTGGTGGAGTGGCCCTTTTTGAGGGTCATGGGACGGGGGGCGTCGGTCAGGGCAGCGGTGCTGGTGCTGCGGGGGTTGGCAGAATATACATTATTTCGAAGATTAGGAAAGGAGCGTTTCGGGGCGGGTGCTCTTCTGTTGGCGACGAGGGTGCGTCCAGCTTGGGGTGGGATGTTGACGTTGGTCAAGGCGGGCGAGGTGATGCGGCGGGTGAGGATCTGGGCCGAGGCCTTGGGTGTGGCGGCGTGGTCGTCGTCGAGGCCAATGTCCTCAAAGTGGCCGATGTCAGCAAGGACGCTGCCGTCGTCGCTGGTGAGGGAGTGAAAGGACGACGACTTGGAGCTCTTGGAGGTTGTCATGCCTGGAGGAGAGCCAGGACTTTGCAGCATGGTGGCGACGGCGTAGGTGGAGCTCATGGCGACATGTCAGGCTCAGAAGATGCAGTATATGTGATGAATTAAATACAGAGTCGTAAAGATTATCGAGGGATCGGGGAGTAGAGGACGTTGGTATTGAGCGCAAAGTGTGGCGTTTGTGAGGGCGGACGGCGACAACGTTCGAGGGGTCGAGTGCCGGACAGGGGCAAGCGGTGGGAGCGAGTGACGACGGCGGTCGGTCAGACGAGAGGAAAGGAAAGAGAAAAAATATACGGCGAATATAGGGAATACAGCGAGTGAGGTTTGGTAAATGTGCGATGGGGAAAGGGGGTAAAGAATGAGTAAAACTGAGAGGAAAAAACGAAAGTGAAGCCAACGAGAGAATGGACTGTGGAAGGACTGGGGAGTAGGGGAACAGGGCAAAGAGACTTGTCGATGACGGCGGACATGAACATCCATCCGTACCTAGGTAGATGGACTAACCTGTTTCCTCGTTAGCACTGTTGACTGACTGCCAGAAGCCAAAGGTACCTGGTTGTCAGGTTGCATTCAGCGGAGCAACAGAGACAGCGCAGGCGTACCTACGGTACCTACCTACAGGCTACAGACTACAGTGCCTTGCAGGGCGTTGGACGCTGGAGCCTCCTTTGCTGCCCAGAGCTTTTAACTTTCATGTTAACTTACACGCTAACTTCCATGTTAACTTGCCACCGTTTCCTAACCTGATCGATCAAGTCAAAAGGCAAGTTGCCTGCCTTTCTTACCAATTTGATTACCTAGATAACCAACTACCTAGACACATTTTCGCACCCAGCGGCCATGATTTACCGTAGCGAGGTCCAAAAAAGCACCTACCTGCAAGGACTGGTGGAGTCAGCACGCGCCTCGCTGGAGCCCGCTGGAGCCACTCGACTGTTCTTGCCAATCACCCAGTTTACCGACCAGTAGCTACCACCATGGCGGAAAATCAAAATTATCAGCACATGTTGCATGCCAGTTTTCTTGTTTCCCGACGAAACAATGGATCGATAGTCTCCCCTGTCAGATTGATCGCTTTGTTTTGCTTCTATCTGTACCCTGTTTTTCCTTTGTCTTCCCCGCTGCGCTCGCTGTCCTCGCTTCGCTAGAGTAAGGTACCTACCTAGTAAATAGAGGTAGGTACCTAGCTGCTGCACGTACAATCAGTGCATGTACCAGTAAGCACCCCCTACCTAGGTATCGTCTCCTTTAAATATAATTAGCGCTCCATTTAGGGGGCCGCTGGTCAAAATAACGTGCACACCGTCCCGCTGTCACCTCGAACTTGCGCTCGCCTTCCATCCATTGCAACATTCTGGCAACCTTTTCCGGTGAAGCGTCGCTAGACCTTCAACAGCTCAGGTCTCTCAAAATAAGGAGTGACAACCCTCTGCCACCGAACCAATGCTAGACTACCTCCCCGCCGGCGGCAGCCTCACGGCCCTCACCCTAACTAGAACGGCGGATCCTGGTGGTGTCGTGCCAATGGCCTCGACGCCTTGCCTTTTCCCAGTCCACTCCCTCCGTGCGGAGCAAAAAATCTCCTTTCCAAATCTCCTTCTAACTAGTTGACTATTTAAATGTTTACAGTCTACTGGTAAATAAATTCTCCTTCTCCCCAGGGGCAACACGACAGGAAATGTGGCGCGAGCCACCGCGGCTTCCCGGTTCCTCTCCCATCGAACCACGCATGGCTTGCTGTTATTGTATTGCCCTCGAGCCGCTTCTATCCGGCCGGATTTGATTGACATTGCGGCTCTTATATCGTTCTTTCATTCAATTTCTTTCACCAATCGGTAACAGAAAATCAGCAACCAGCTCTCGGGGCACTCACTGTTCAAACCATCCGCGAACCATCGGCCCATGGGCCATCAGTCACCACCGACCGCTTCATCCCCCTTTCTTCCACGCGCATTTAGTTCTCTTACCAATGGACCCGGTGGATGCGCTGAATCTGGTCTAGAACTCTGTCCGCCCCATCTCCGCTGATCCTATCACCCCTCGCCTAGAGGGCTGCTATTTTGACAGCAGAATCTGGTCAATTGACAAAAGAAGTGGGCCCCTGTTCACTAGCGTGGCGCTAGTGAACGCTAGGGCGGCGCTAAAAATTTCCAGCCAATCAGAGAGCAGAGCTCCCCGGCGCCCAGGCCTTGACGACTCACGAGTGCCTCAGGCCGCGAATTAAGTGGCTGAGGTCTCCGAGCGCTCCTCTTCTCGAGCTTCATCCTCAAACTCAACCTCAACAACCTCTGCAGCGCCTCAAGGCCGGCGGCACGGAGCCTCACAGCCAGCGAGGCAGCTACAGACGATGCAGACGATGCAGACGATACAGGCGATGCAGGCGATGCAGGCGATGCAGTCGATACAGACGATACAGGCGATGCAGTCGATACAGGCGCTGTTATCACAAATTCAGGGGCTTGAGCGACGCCTAACGAGTTAACAATCAATGCAGCTGCCGCCGCCAGCTTCGATGACGCCGCTAATAGGGGCTTATGGGCTATACGCGACACAGATTACGGTATCGCCTAGCTATTTGCCCTATATAACGGCACCTCAAGCGTCTCAATCGATCCATTATAGCCTTCCGCCGCCGTCTTCGTAGCTAGCCTCGTCGCCGGCTTCGTTCCAGCCGCCGGCTTCGTCACAGGGCGATATAATACTGTTAATATATACTGGTTACAAATTGAACCTGGTACGATTCCCTGCAAAAATTAGTGGCAACCTTACAAGGGTCCATGCTAGCCTGGTACTGGCCCCACCCTTTTTGTCAATTGACCAGATTCTGCTGTCAAAATAGCAGCCCTCCCTCGCCTAGTCTCGCCGATCCGCCTGCTGCTTGCCATGATGGCACCACGGTCCACGGATACGTAATTACAGATTAGTTGTTGACAAACAAGCCTGGTTTAAACTTTAAATTTATAAAAAGAAATTGGGCAGAATCTTGTTGACTCGCGCCGTCGTGTCAGAAGCGCGTATCTTAGTTATGCCACGATGCTGGCTACGATTGTCGAAAGTTCGCCCTCACTCTGTCCGATTTCCCCAGTGATCTGTTTCACCATGTCCTCGCACAGCATCTCTGGCTCCCTCTGTCCAGTACGGATTGTACAGGATGTACGTTGGCCGTCTTTATCCGCGCACGCGCACCGCAGCGGCCTCTTCACGCCGGTCCGCTGCCTGGCCATCGGTGCCCCGCGCCCTGGTAACCCTCCAAAGGCATCCTGGGCGCGGGCATTTGCATCATTGGACCTGCGTCGTTCGGGCATGATTATGGACGAGAAAAATATCATTGTTCTAATCTAGACCCCGCTTTGATTTCGTAAAATTGCATTTGCGCTGCTGATATCCGCCTCGTCATTTGCAGTGTCATCATGCTGTAATATTCGCTTCCATAGTTTCCTTCCTTTTTCTTTTTTTCGTGCCACGTCCTAACTCTAATCATCATATCCTTCTTCTTGATACCCCCAATAAACCTGTTCGTCTTTTGATCAGTTATTGGCCATGGCCAGACAAGCATGAGACACTCGCCGTTGGCCCTGCACAATCAAGACGCCATCCATCCTATCCATGCAAGACGCTGCACATTCCCCCACATCACTCCAGATCTTTTCAACATGATTACCATGTGACAGAATTCAGCGAAAATTGTAGAATCGTTTCTCCTCGTGCAATTTCGGCAATCGATAAGGGCTACCTCTTCATCATGGGCGTCCAGTCATCTAATTTCAGGCTACTACATGTCAAAAGTATTCCGCCCGCCACTCGCCATTGTCCTGTGTCCTTTCAACTCGGCCTCGAAAGAAAAAAAAAGAAAAAAAGAAACAAAAGTGATAAGCTCCAAGCAAAGCAATGTAGGTAACTGATCGTCCGTATCTCCTTGTTCTTCGGTGGTCCCATCCCTTGCCCGACCCAGGCGCCCAAACGGGTCTTGGTCGTCTGTCCAAACTCAGAGCTGCATCATCCGTAGGGGCAACTTGCACACACTACCCAAAGTTGTGGCCACTATTTACTATTTATCCTCTGCTTCCATCCAAGCTCACCGCGTCGCCTTGTCGTCTGCCTGCCTCCGAAACAGCTGCCCCGGGCGCCGCCACACCCTCCCCCAGTGCGCCACGACCGCCCGCAACGGCGTCGGGGGAGCAGGCGCAGTATTTCTCCGTCTCGTGTGCTGCTGCGGCAAGCATCTCGACTGATTGAGCGAGGCTTGCCTGGGTGACTTCTGCAGCGTAGGAGGATCGGACGAATCTGACACAGCGCTGGCTCGGAGGCGTGGTTCCCGATCAAACCCCGTGGGGGCTGGCTTTTCGGCTGATGCGGCAACGGTGTCTGGTAAGGAGGGTATCTCTGCGGCGATGGGAAGAGCAGGCAACGGCTGTACCCTCTCGTCCGCGCGGAAGTGATGTGATGCCGCAGACGATGGTGCCGCAGACGATGGTGCCGCAGACGATGATGCCGCAGACGATGGTGCCGCAGACGATGGTGCCGCAGACGATGGTGCCGCAGACGACGGTGCCGCAGGCAATGCCACTACAGGTGCTGCTGCCGCGGTACATGTCGCTGCTACCGATGCAAGCACCGTCATCGGGAAAGGAAGATGAGGTGAGTTGACGAGGGCCTCGTCTCGGACGTCGCGCGGTCCCTGTCGCTGCTCTCTC
The DNA here is from genome assembly GCA_037289395.1 of Beauveria scarabaeidicola. NCBI lineage: Eukaryota > Fungi > Ascomycota > Sordariomycetes > Hypocreales > Cordycipitaceae > Beauveria > Beauveria scarabaeidicola. The sequence goes on along the minus strand of JAEIJG010000227.1, from coordinate 12,854 downwards.
TCCTCGACCACCGGGCCCGACACCACCACGACCGCATCCTCGCTTCCATGCCGCGCCACTTGCCGGCGCTGCCTCCGCACATGCCCCTCTTCTTCACGTCGTCGTTCCTTGTCAGCAGTGATGCGATCTTCTGCGCTCACCAGTCAGCCCCAGCTCCGAATTTATTTCGTAGACCGTAGGTCGCAAAAGTTCATGTTACCTCGAGCCTCTTTGACCGCCGTCTTCTTGGTCTTTTGCGGCAATGGAACTTCGTCTGCCGTCAGGAGTTAGTCATGTGCCGGCCGCACGTAGAGCAATCGTCACTCACCGCGTGCTTCTTTCATTCGCTCGCGATAAGTTGTGCGCTGTTTCTTCAACGGTGGCTGCGGCGAGACGACGCAGTCCGAGTCGGAATCAGAGCTGATTTCTATCACATCCATCGTCACGAGTGGAAAAAGTAAAGAACTGGCTGTGATTATGAGATGCGTGATGGAAGCTTGTCAAGTGAGGTGCGTGTGCAAACAGCACTGGCTTCTGCCTGGTTTTGCGCTTCCTCACATGTCAGTGCCGTTACAACATTCACTCTGCGTTCACATTTGCACGCAATCAGAGCGCATGCACGGTATTCACTGTACCGGTCTTATCTATGGTATCATTACAGATTCATGCCCACTCCCCAATAATATACCATCTTTTTTACTTTTGTTTATATGCATTACCCCTTTTTACATCTGCTCGCGGCGTCGTGGGGCCGCTCTGATAATATCGTCAACACGGAGGAGGAGCTGCACATAGTTAGCACGGTGTGTCATGATTGGTCGGCAGTCGTGATAAAACGCACCTCTGCAGCCTCACTGGCTGACGACACGACAGCTCTCTTCAGCTTGTAGCTCTCAATAACACCCAGGTCTCGCATGTCGGCAAGCCCGCCGCCCGGCGTCGTCAGGTCAAGACCATATGTAGACATGCCCTTGTACACTGTGTTGCGCAGACGTGCCACCAGGTCGCTTGAGTCCAGACCGGCATTGTCGGCCAGAATGGTTGGCAGCTGTGTCAGGGCGGTAGCGAAGCTGTTCACCGCCATCTGGCGCTTGCCCTCAACTCTTGTAGAAGCACCCTCTACGGCCTTGGCCATAAGCATCTCGGCGCAGCCACCACCAAGAGTGGTGCGAGGTTCCAGAACAGTCTGTGACAAAACGGCCAAGGCATCGTGCAAGCTTCGTTCGGCCTCATCCAAAAGCTGATCAGTTGCACCACGGAGAACAACGGTGCAAGCTTCGCCCGCAGAGACGCCGGAGAACTTGATCAGTGTGTCCTCGCCAATAATAACCTCCTCAATTAGGTCGCACTGTCCCAGCTTGACCTGGTCCGGGTGGTCAAAAGTGGAAGCAATCTCGCCACCAGTGACGAGGGCTAGACGCTCGATGCCGTCAAAGTCGGCATGCTCAATCGACATGATGCCGGCGTCCGTGAAGAGCTGCTCGGGCCAGTTGTAAATAAGCTGTCGGTTGATGAAGCAGTTGATGCCGTGGGCCTTGATCTTGTCTACTTTGGCCTTCATCTTGTCCTTTTCGGCCTTTTCGAGCTCGGCAAGCTTGGAAGTGGAACCGACCTTGACGCGGGCGCCGAAAATCTTTACCTTATCGGTATCCATGGAGGTGTTGGCGACCAGAATCTTGGCCTTTTCCAGGCGCTTGGGCTGGTTGACACCAATCTTCTTGTCCAGGATGAAACCCTCATCCAGATAAGAGTCACTCAGTTTTCCGCCGGCTTTTTTGATGATCTGAATGTGGCTCAGGTCGGAGGACTTCTTCAATCGGAGAACGGCATCGGTAGCGAGCTCGGCAAAGTGCTCGCGGTCCTGCGCGAGGACCTTGGAGCTCAGGGTCGTGCGGGCAATGGAGACGAGGTCTTTGCGGAAAGCGTCGGGGTTCTTGCTGTGATCAACGGCGGAGGCTTCAAGAGCCTTGAGAGCGGCTTGGCTAGCTATTCTGTATCCTTCGATGATAGTCTGGGGGTGGATCTTCTTATCGATGAGCTTCTCGGCTTCGCGAAGCAACTCGGCGGCGAGGACGGCAACGGATGTTGTGCCGTCACCAACTTCGTCATCTTGCACTTTGGAAATGTTGACCAGGACCTTGGCGGCGGCGTTGTCGAGAGCAATCGACTTGAGAATGGTGGCACCGTCGTTGGTGACCATGATTTCGCCAGTGGATCTGTCGGTGTATTAGAGAGTGTATACAGGGGAGCTAGTGTCGTCTTGTGCGCCTCGGTCGCATTTCAAACTTACGCAGACTGCAAAATCTTGTCCATACCCTTGGGGCCGAGGGTGCTCTTCACCAGGTCGCCAACGGCAATGGCCCCGACAAAGGCGGCGAGACGCGCATTCTCACCCTTTTCCTCGGTGGTTCCCTCCGCAAAGATTTGTGTAGGTGCAAACGACTAGAGTAAAAAAGAGGTTAGTTGACCTGATTGTGGTAGTCTTAAGTCACAAATAGTATCATACCATCGTAGGCTTTGTTGCTGAATGAGCCTATCGTGTGCAACAAGTGAAGCGGGAATCAGTACTCTCCGCCCCTCGAAGCTCGTCGAAGGCAGCCTTTTTTTCTGGAGCTTCCAGCAGTCTTACAGGTACAACCCCACTACCGGTCCGCTGCACGTGACTTGCCCCTCGATGGGCAAACTGCCCGGTAAAGGAAGATCGCTTCTCCGCGCACACTTTGTGCAAAGTCGAGAACCACCAAATTTGCGCCAGGCCAGGCCATAGCCCAAAAAAACAGCATCTCCTCGCTACGCACGACACGGCCGTTACATTCGCGCCGCACGAGGATCTCCCTGGCACAGTCGACATTCTGCCCCCGCGTGCAGCTCCAGCCTATATATACCCTTTCGCGTCCGCCGCCATATTTGCAGCTTTTCTCTCTATAAATCCTTTACAAAAGCGACAAAAGCGGGGCATTGTCCACAGACCCCTCGCTTGCAACACCACCACGACAACATGGCGCCCTCTTTTGATCATTTGCGCGAGGCCGATCTCGACGACGACGAGTTTAACGAAGATGACATTGACTTTTCCGATCTCCGTGAGCGCTTCGACGTTCAGCTCGACAAGGGTTACGACACGTTTGTCGTCATCGATGGCCTTCCCGTCGTCAATGAAGAGCAAAAGCCTAAGCTCGTCAAGTTTCTGCTCAAGAAGCTTAATACTGTTGGAAAGGCCCGTGAGGATTCTATTTACATGCCCATGGGTGACAACGACAAGTCTCTAGGGTTCGTGGACCCCGCGTCTTGTTGACTTGTGTCCCGCTAAATGGTATACAGATTCGCGTTCGTTGAATACTCATCTGCCAGCGAGGCCGCTGCTGCTGTTCGCTCCCTCGACATGGTCCCCCTCGATAAGAAGCACACCCTGCGAATCAACAAGATTAGCGACATTGAAAGATACGGCGCCGAAGGTCGTATCAAGGAAGAATATGTCGCCCCCGAGATTCCTCCCTTTGAGAAGCGTGAGCATCTCAGGTGGTGGCTCAAGGATCCTGCTGGTCGCGGCCGCGATCAGTTCGTCATGTACCGCGGTGATAACGTTGGTGTTTTCTGGAACAACGAAAAGGACCAGCCCGAGAACGTTGTTGAGCGCCAGCACTGGACCGAAACCTTCCTGCAGTGGTCGCCCAAGGGCAGCTATCTCACCTCGATTCACGCCCGTGGTGTCCAGATCTGGGGCGGTAGCTCATGGTCGAAGCAGGGTCGTTTCCCCCACCCTTTTGTCAATCTGGTCGCATACTCGCCCAACGAAAAGTACCTTGTTACTTGGTCTAACCGCCCGATTTCGGTACCCGAGGATGGTGGCGACGGTACCCTTACCGCTGACGATGAGGGAAAGAACTATGTCATCTGGGACATTGAATCCGAAATGCCCATCCGTTCGTTTGCTAACCTCGAGCCTCCCAAGTCCGAGGATGGCAAGCCCCCGCCCAAGCAGCAGTGGCCCGCCTTCAAGTGGTCGGCCGACGACAAGTACGTCGCTCGTCTGAATCCTGGCCAGTCCATCTCCGTCTACGAGCTTCCCCGCATGAATCTCCTCGACAAGGCAACCATCAAGATTGATGCCGTGGTCGACTTTGACTGGGCCCCCGCCACAGTCAAGCGCGACGGCGTCAAGACGTACGAACAGCTGTTTTGCTTCTGGACCCCCGAAATTGGCAGCAATCCCGCCAAGGTCAGCCTGATGAGCATTCCATCCAAGGAGATTGTCCGCAGTCTGAACCTCTTCAGTGTCAGTGATGCTAAGCTCCACTGGCAATCAGAGGGAGCCTACCTGTGCGTCAAGGTTGACCGCCACTCCAAGTCCAAGAAGTCTCAGGCTACGACGCTTGAGATTTTTCGCGTCAAGGAGAAAGGTGTCCCCGTCGAGGTTGTGGACACGATCAAGGACACCGTCATCAACTTTGCTTGGGAGCCCAAGGGCGACCGTTTTGCCATCATCACCACAACTGAGCCCGTGGCCGCCACAGCTGTTACGCCCAAGACGGCGGTTGCTTTCTTCTGTCCCGAGAAGGCCAAAGGTTCCGTAGCTGGTAACTTTAAGCACCTGCGCACACTGGACAAGAAGAACAGCAATGCCATCTACTGGTCGCCCAAGGGTCGATTCGTACTCATTGCCACGATTGGCAATCAGCAGAGCTCGGATCTCGACTTTTTTGATCTCGACTTCGAGGGAGAGAAGCCGGAATCGGACAAGGATCTCACGGCCAACTTGCAGCTCATGAATACTGGCGACCACTACGGCGTGACTGACATTGAGTGGGATCCATCTGGTCGTTTCGTGGCGACCTGGGCCTCTGCCTGGAAGCACTCTGTAGGTTATTCCCTTGGCATGCTGGTGTTAATGCGTACTAACAATATCTAGATGGAAAACGGCTATCACATTTACGATTTCCGTGGAGAGGTTCTGAGAGAGGAGCCGGTGGAGAAGTTCAAACAGTTCCAATGGCGGCCGCGCCCGGCTACGCTGCTTAGCAAAGAAGAGCAGAAGCAAGTGCGCAAGAACCTGCGCGAATACAGCCGCGTATTTGAGCAAGAAGATGCTGACCGTGGCGCATCTGCTGACTTGGCTGTGGTGGAGGCGCGACGCCGTATGCTTGAGGAGTGGTACATGTGGCGGGCGGATGTGGAGGAGGAACTGTACGAGGAAAGAGAAGCGCTGGGGCTGCCGCAAGATCCCCACGCTGCGCTGTTGGCGGCAAAGACAAAGGAGGTCGAGGGCACGGGAGATTCAGTGGAAGAGGAGAAGATTATCGAGGAGATTGTGGAAGAGGTGTTGGAGGAGTCGGAAGAGATTGTTGGCTAGAGCGGAAGCTTGCCGTGCATATACATGGAGTGACTTTTTTGCTGTACGGGTAGAAAAAAGACGGAACACGGCGAGGCTCGGTAATGACGTTTTTAAGAAGAGATTTCTTGTTATGATTCAAGCATGGAACAAAGATCAATTGATGAAAAATGCTTGATGGGTGATGTAAATGCGCATAGTGTGATGATACAAGATGCCGACGGGTGCAAGCGTTGGCCGATTCATGTGGTGGCGGGGGCATAAGTTGTCGGGACCAGGAGCGATGCTGGGTTGAATGTTATATGCCGCAAAGTGTGACTCTGTGAGAAGGGTGAGACGTCTATTACAAGTCGACGTTACTCGGCGAGGTGACAGTTGGACAGTTGGACGGCTGTACAGTTGGATAGCTGGACAGTTGGGTTTGGACAGCTGGTGGTGTTACCTTGCAGGCGCCAGATGAAGCAATCACATCGGCACTGGGCCACTGGCACACAGCCTATTTACAGGCGGCCAAGCTAAAACGCCGTGTCTGGGCGAGGTGGGCTGGTATGGAACAACCTGGAAACAAGATGCTGAGAATATCCGTACCGGTATGGATAATATTTAGGAATGTACTCCGTACTCCGTATTGGTATAGCACTAAGAAAAGGCCAAGTCTTTGCATAATACGTGGTCTACTAGTCTGCAAGGGAGACCCGGAGGGTGGTGGAGACGAATTTATTTTGTGTGTGCGAGCTTGCGCGTTTCGCTGTTTGGGGCCTGTCTTGGTTGTATTGAACCAGGCTGTGTTGCGGCTGATGGTAGAGGCGACAAGAATGGAAATGAAATGAAGAAATTACGACGTCGGAAGAAAAATAGAGTAAAAGGTGGATGAAGACCAGGAAAGAGTAATAATAAATCAACTCGCAATGTGTCAAGTGTTATGGTTGGTACTATTGAAAGCACGCAAGACAAGGGCTCGCTGGTCGCACCATGAAAAAAAGAAAGCAGCAAAAAAGACCAGAAAAGAACCACCAAAAAAGGCTCGCAACAGGGGGGCTGGGCTGGATCTTGCTCATCAGCCCACCCGCTGCTGTGCCGCTCGGCGCTGCAACCATCCCACACACACATACCGAGTCAGCGGCCACCGTCTGCCTCTCTCCCGTCTCCGCTTCCCTTTCCATCTCCTGGAAGCTTTCAAAACAGCTATCTACCTCTGCATCTCCAGCCAGCGTTCTACAGCATTTCTTCATCTTTTTCCCTCTTTTAACAGCGTTGCACCCTTACCGTCACGGCATCCTCACCCGATACGCAGCACCTACCCGCCGCCCCGACCGTCCCGGGCATGGCTGATGCTCCCATCAGACAGCATCCGCTGGATCCGCCCTTGTTGAACCCTCATCGTTCATGTGCATGTGGCCTGGATGCCCGTCACAGGCTTGCTGAATAAACTGTCTTGCTCGCCCGCATCCCGACATAATGCTACGGCGCCGTCCCGGCGACGGACGGCGGTCCGCCCAGCAAAATAGGCTGTTACTCGCATTCGCCATCATTCTCATCCCATGGCTCCAGCTTTCCGATGCACATGAGCAGCCTCAGCCTCCAACCGTCCACTCTGGCTCGCCGCACGCGAACCACGACTTACACAACGACAAGGTATCTGTTGATGAATCCGCCCGCTGGGCCTCTTCGTCCATCGATGCCGTAACCAGTCAGGCGACCAAGGCCTCCGGCGCCTCTACCAAGCCCCGGTATACCGCCCGAGGCTCCAGCCGACAAAACCAAAAACGTCACATCATCATTCCCGACGATGAGAGCGCCCTTGCAACTTTAGCTCCGGCCAAGCCCGTCCGAGCACCAAGACCTCCCAGCGATCTTGGACCCCGTAGCATCCCAGCCTCGGGGTTGACAGCGCCGCACAATGCGCGGAACCTGGAGGATTGGGAAGTGGAAGACTTTGTTCTTCTGGCGACCGTCGATGGAGATTTGTACGCCACCGACCGCAACACCGGTAAACAACGCTGGCACCTCGAAGTCGACCTACCCATGGTCGAGACCAAACACTACCGTCTAAACAACTCCATCCTCGACGACGACTACAACCCCGTCGATCACTATCTCTGGGTCGTCGAGCCCAATTCCAACGGCGGAATCTTCATCTGGCGACCCGACCCCGGAGCCGGACTTGTCAAAACCGGCTTCACCATGAAAAGTCTTGTCGAGCAACTCTCCCCGTACGAGGATGTCGAGGGCCAAATTGTCTACACCGGTGACAAAAAGACCACCATGGTCACGCTTGACGCCGCCACCGGCCGAGTCATCAAGTGGTTCGGTTCCAGTGGCTCCCACGTCAACACTGACGACTTTTGTCGCCAAGCTAACACCTTTGACGACCGCGACAATGAAGAATGCCTCACCACCGGAACCATTACCTTGGGCAGGACCGAGTATACTGTCGGAATCCAGGGCTCTGATGGCCGCCCCATCGCTACCTTGAAATACTCCGAATGGGGCCCAAATACCTTTGACAGCGACCTCTACCTCCAGTATCACAATTCTTTGGACAATCGATACATTACGAGCCAGCACAATGGCAAGGTCTACGCATTTGACCAGTCGAACAAGGAAAAGACCACTCCTCTCTTCTCCAACAAGTTTGCCGCTCCTGTCGCCAGCGTATTTGATGTTTGCCGTCCTTGGGATGCTGTTAGCGGCAGCAATCCCCAGCTTGTCGTTCTTCCTCAGCCGCCTATGCCTGCTCGCGACAAAAATGAGAAGCAGATGCGTTTGAACAGCATCTTTGTCAATCAGACCGAGGCGGGCAGCTGGTATGCCATGTCCGGACAAGCATACCCTCTGATTATCAGCGCGCCACTGGCTCAGATGGCAAGCCCAGATTGGTGGGGAATTCTGCCATCGTCGGATACCATCAGCCAATCTCGCATCAGCAAGGCCCTTGTGGGAACTCATTTCTTGGAGTCGATCCGGGGAGACAACAATCAAGTTCGAAGCTTGCCCGATAGGTCGACTGAAGATATCGTTGACCAACTTGACATGAATATTGCATCGCGACATGACGCGGCATCCATTACTGAGGAGCCAACAATCATGACCAAAGTCAAGTCGCTTCCCCAAAGCCTTGCCAATAGCATATATGACTTGGTGAGAAATCCATTGCTTATTGTTATCATGTCTGTCTTGCTCGGGCTTCAGTACAAGACGTTTCGTCGCTCCTACCACAGGCTCCGGTCCAGAGGTATTCACAAGGGATTAGTTGAGGAGGTTCAGACTCTATTGTTCGCAGAAACACTCCCAGAGGATAAGGAAGACTACAATACTGGAAAAGTGAAGCGCCTTCTCAAAAAAGCCGAGGCTGTCGAGGTGCACAAACAGGAGGGCGAGGAAGCCAAGGCCACTGAAAAAGACGTCAAACCAGCCGATGAGGAGGATGAGGAGGCCAAGGGTTCTGACACTGCTAAACTCGAGAACAATGGCATTGGCATGTCTGACGGACAAAAGACGCCTCAGTCAGAGGGTAACAAGGAGCAGAAAGCCCTTGACGATGAGGCCAATGAGGATGGTCCCGAAACCCCTGCCAAGGGCAAGAAAAAGGCCCATCGCGGCCGACGTGGTGGGGTTAAACATCGCCCCAAAAAGCAGCGCGAGAACTCGCAGTCTCGCGATGATGACCTCGCTGCCTCGACTGTCGAAGAGGCTATCAAGAATGCCAAGCGTCTTGGAGACACACCCAGCCTTCAACCTGATGTCATGACTGTCCATAACGACATGAATGCCGTTACTAACCCAATCATGCGCATGGGCAACATCGAAGTTAACACCGAGGTTCAGCTCGGTACAGGAAGCAACGGCACGCTCGTCTTTGCTGGCCGCTTCGATGGTCGGGACGTTGCGGTGAAGCGCATGCTGATCCAGTTTTACGATATTGCTTCGCAGGAAACCAGACTGCTACGTGAAAGTGATGACCACCCCAACGTCATTCGATACTATTCGCAGCAGATGCAAGACGGCTTCTTGTATATCGCGTTGGAGCGATGCGCGGCATCTCTAGCAGATGTGGTTGAGAGGCCGCATGCCTATCGAGAGCTGGCCAATGCAGGCAGGATTGACCTTCCTGGAGTCTTGTATCAAATCACCAACGGTATCAGCCATCTCCACAATCTTCGCATTGTTCATCGCGATTTGAAGCCTCAAAACATTCTCGTCAATATGGGCAAGGGCGGCAAGGCCAGACTGTTGGTTTCTGACTTTGGCCTGTGCAAGAAGCTTGAGGGGGGTCAGTCATCTTTTGGAGCGACGACTGGCCGCGCCGCTGGAACGTCTGGTTGGCGGGCGCCAGAGTTGCTACTGGATGACGACGCACGCGAGATTTCCATGGTCGATGCTAGTACGCATAGCGGCTCTGGCTCGGTTCTTGTGAATGATGGTCTCATGCCCGGCAGCCGTCGCGCGACGCGCGCTATCGACATATTCTCTCTTGGACTTGTATTCTTTTACGTCTTGACTAACGGTTCTCATCCGTTCGACTGTGGGGATCGGTACATGAGAGAGGTCAACATTCGAAAGGGCGAATACAAACTGCATCTGCTCGATTCCCTGGGTGATTTTGCTTCCGAGGCCAAGGACTTGGTTGCTTCCATGTTGGAAGCCGATCCCAAGAGGCGCCCTCCCGCGCGCGAGGTTATGGCGCATCCCTTCTTCTGGTCAGCTAAGAAGCGGCTGGCGTTTCTGTGTGATGTGTCGGACCACTTTGAAAAGGAGACTCGAGACCCCCCTTCGCCCGCCCTCCAGGAGCTGGAGCGTCACGCCCCCGAGGTGACTCGAGGCGACTTTCTCAAGGCCTTGCCGCGCGAGTTTGTCGACTCGCTTGGCAAGCAGCGCAAGTACACGGGCTCTCGCCTGCTGGATCTGCTGCGCGCCCTGCGCAACAAGCGCAACCATTATGAGGACATGTCGGAGAGTCTCCAGCGCTCTGTCGGGCCTTTGCCGGAAGGCTACTTGAGCTTTTGGACTACGAAGTTTCCTTCCTTGCTGCTATCGTGCTGGAATGTCGTGTACAATGTGCGGTGGGAGGAGACGGACCGCTTCAGGGATTACTATGAGCCTGCGGGTCTGTAGGGTAGCGGGTACATTCTGATGTTGCTTGTATGCGTGAATGATGGTATGCCGTATTATCTATAGCATCTAAGATTGTGAAGAATAAAAGCGATGTTTACTTTCACGTGTCTTTTTTATCTTCTTTGTCGTGTGCAAAATGTTATGCAAGCCGTTGAATACTGCTGAGATTGTATGACTGGTATGAACCCGCGGCTGGACACGCAAGAACGTGTACACTGCCCTTTGGGATGGCCGCCGCATTAGACGAGAAAAAATACATGAAGAGAACTGAAATGGGAAGTTAGGCGTCACTTGTGGCTCGTACAAACCCTCTTAAAAAGAAAACGGGCCTGACCTTGTAAAAAGATGCGCCGTGTATAACCTCCAGCGCCTTGGTCACCGTCCTAGCGACTAGGTAGAATCACCTCACTGGCTGGCACCATTAGGCGCCTGGCGTGTACAACTCCGAGCACACAACGGCCAAATTTGCAGGTCTGTTGTGCGTCGTTAATTATGCAGAACGCGGCCGGGCAGGCAGGCAGGCAGGCAGGCAGGTAGGCGACACGGGACTGCGGCGGCCGGGCGAGGGCCAGACGCAAGGGCAGAAGAGACAGCCAGCAAGGGCCGCGTCAAGGCAAATGAGTTTCGTTGTAATTGCGTATAGAGACAACTAGCAAAACGTATATGGTAAAACTTTGTGATGAGAAAAAAAAACAAAAAACAACAAAAACAAGGCTAGATGCAGCAGGGCAGGCCTGTCCCATGAAAAGAAAAGGCCAGATGACGACTTGCTCGAGCAAGAGCTCTGCAAGTGGGCAATAGACGAGCATGGAATGTAGTTTATATTGCTATCACTCTGACAAGGCAACTCTCATTTGTCAGATTTTCGCCCTACTATCCTTGTTCTCTGAAGTTGTGAGGCGAGCTGACGGACCATCTTACTTGGCCGCTTGGCACGTCGTTGTTGCTCCTACAATGGACCCAGCTTTGGTACAAAAGACACCTTGACTGGTCACGCGCGCATCGCGTGCTGTCAGAGGCTGTTCATGTCGCCCACGCCGTCCGTGATGACGTGGCTACGAATGTGTTGTACTTGCAGCTTAGCTGCTCCACCACCACCACTTCACTTAAAAGACAACTTTTTGCTGCTACCTGCCTCACCAATCAAGCGATTCAACTCAAACCATCTGGATTATTCGAGAATGTAGGTTTTTTTCTTGCCAGGCATGCCGTGTTGCCGTTCTAATCCCAGCCACCATGGCAGAGCCCCCCCCCCAGCGTGACCACATGGCAGCCGCCATCATCTCGCAGCTGCAGGAGAGAATCGACAGACAGTGAGCTGGACTGTAGGAGTACCAGAGCAGGCTGCAAATGGGGGACTGACGTCGTCGGGGACCTGCGTATATCAAGGACCTGGCGAGTTGAATATATCCGAAACTTTGATTTCCTTCTTCCATCCGCTGTTCTTGGGGCGAGACTCGAGGAACATTGAATATGTGACGGTGCTCCTGCGACAGAATTATAAAAAATCATTGCGAGATGGTGGAAAAGCGTCGAGCATGTGATTGGCGCGTGCGATGCGAAGATGGAGTGGCTTGAAGTGCAGAAAACTGATAGGGAGAAGAAGTTTGGTGATGCGGGCGGTTTGCGTGAACCAGGAGCAACTTGTACCTGCCAGTGCAAAAAGACGAGACACCCATGGAGAAGGGCAGCGGGATTCGAGTTGAGGAGGTCTTCGCTTCCTATAATTATTAATGGCCGCAGACCCTCGTGTTTTGGTGTAAAAAGCTATAACAGGCAAGGGAGCTGACAAAGTGTTCGAGATGTCAATTGAAGTGAGGGCAAAGTCCTCACCCAGGATCTCGTGCTTGACTAATCCCTTAACTGGGCTTATGCAGGCTGCATGCTACAACACAAAACATTTGCAATGGTGGAATTGACCGTCAATCTACATACGCAGCGGTGCGCATCGCCTCCATTGCGCACGTTCAAGTTGGTGGAGGTCGTAAGCACAACCATGGACCCACCGCAAGACATTTTGTGTAACGGCTGTAAATATTCCGATTTGTTCCAACGCCTACGGTGCGTCTTTTAGTTTGCGAATGGCCATGACTCGATTCAAGAAAGTAGACGCAACACACAGGTGTGTAAGCCGGCTTGAACAGCGAGCTTGGTCCCCCCCGCTTCGCTGCGGAACAGTGTGTGAGGTGGACAGCTGTTGGTTCGAGTCACGATAATTATCGTTAGTGATTATTAGTCTTGATTGTTATTCTTATTATTAATTCCTATAAGTCTATGTGTTTTATAGCTATCGAATTTAATGGTAGTAAAGTGGGTCTAAAACGCGATTCCGGCTAATAATATTTTATTATTTATAATACTAGTAAATTCTCTCTTAATAGCTTTAAATTATAATAAAATATTAGAATATTAATATAGTATTAAAAACTCT
>JAEIJG010000226.1:0-39444 GCA_037289395.1 Beauveria scarabaeidicola | reverse complement strand
GAAGAAGAAGAAGAAGAAGAAGAAGAAGAAGAAGAAGAAGAAGAAGAAGAAGAAGAAGAAGAAGAAGAAGAAGAAGAAGAAGAAGAAGAAGAAGAAGAAAGACTCAATGGCAGACAAGACGCGGGTGTGGTGTAATTCGTGGGTAGATAGATGCAACACGCGGTGCCTTCGGCCCTCCCACTTGCTTCGCCCTCTTGTCGAAGTGGGAATCGCCGACGAGCCACGCAAAACAATGGCAGTCATAGTACTAAGCGGAGCAAGAGATCAGTGTGCTTTGCATCGGAGATAATGGCGGCGGTTGGGCTCGTGGTCCTAAGATGACGAGGGGTCGCGGGACAGCAACGCCGGCAAACTTTTGGGGAGAACGACTTCCGGCGGCCGGCCCCTCTTCCCACACTACATGTCACTTTTTTTTTAGAATCATATGTCCAGTATTGCTTTACTTGTACAGATTACAGATATAGTGGCTTTTATTACAGATGGAACAAGTGGATGGCGGGGCAAACGCCAAGTGGGAGGAGAGAGAGAGAGAGAGAGAGAGAGAGAGAGAGAGACGGACTGCTCGGCACTGGGCGGTTCAAAGTAAATATAACGGGTTGCCAAGAAGGGTGCATTACGACGCCATGTAGATGAGTTTCAGTAGGTCTACTGATAAAGATGGCAAGTTGAAATGACCACCTTTTTTATAACTTATAAAGCTCTGAAAAGATGGATACGAATGTCGTGTTGAAGCGGCGAGGTTTCGGTCGGATTTAACCCCCATCTCGATAAAAGCCGCCACGGGGTCAGGGCCAGAATCGCCAATTCAGCCGATCAGAGGAAAAATTCGCTTATAAATCCCTGACAAGTTGATACTGTCTTCTTCTTTTTTTTTTTCGCCCAGCCATAAGCCAGTGGCGGAGTCGGTCTTGGCTTGACTTGCGTCACCCCCGGGTTGGTTGTGGTCCTTCTTGGCATTTGGCATTGGCATTGGTACGTATGTAGTTGCGTCCGGACCGAACTTGCTTATTGGGCCGTGCCCGGCTGTGACAAGCCCGGCTGTGACAAGCCCGGCTGTGACAATAGAACAAGGTTTCCTTCTCCCAGCCGTCGTTTCTTCTTTTCTTTTTTTCTCTTTTTTTTCCCTTGTCGGTGTAGTATACCATTTTTTTCTTGTTAATTCTACTGCTCGAGTCATTGTTTCAAAAAGTTCTTTGGCTGGTTTTTGGATGGGAGGCGCAAGCTGCGACGGTGGCGGCGGCAGCGGCGGCCGCGTTTGTCCCCACAACGTGTGGTGCGGCATGAGGAGGGATAGGAGATGCTGCGGCGAGATGGAGTACGTAGACACATTGACAGATCTGAAATCTTATTTGCAAGAAAAAAAAGAAGCTTAAAACCAAAAAGAAAAAAAAGGTATAACATGGCTTTGTGCCACCTTGATCCACAGATTGGTAGTGGCTGCATCAACTTGTCAGCACCCTTTTGGATATGAAGACTTTTAGTATCAGCAAATTACTGGTATACACACAGCTCCTTTCAACGGCTGTTCAAGGTTTGTCTTGTTCGTTTGCGACTGATAACCTGGGCATCAACTAACACAGCTGCACAGCACATTCTGCCCGTCGCACCGAAGCAAAGATTGTGCGCATCGTGCAAGACGCTGGCTTTACACCAACACTAGAACACGATGCAAGTCCCTCACGACTTTCCGTGTCGTTAACATTAGCCGGAAGTACGCAGCCCGTGCACTTTGATCTACGTCGCGACGAGGACATATACACGCAGCCAGTGACGGTACACCGAGTCCGCGCGGATGGGTCGGTAGGCAGCTCCGAGACGACAGACGACCACCTCGTATATCACGGCACGGCATCTACGAATGAGAAAAGAGGACATGGGCGGGATTGGGCGCGCGTGTCGTTACACATGAGCCATGGCGTACCGCTGCTCGAGGGCGCATATCATCTAGATGGCTTCGAGTACCACATTCAGACAGACTCCACGTACCGACAAACACGCGCCGAGCACGACGCATCCGTGTCTTCGGAGGCCGCCGACCAGCCGTATAATGTAGTCTGGCGATACATCGATGACGAAGACGGCTTGCTCGCCAAGCGCGACGACGAGTCCACCTGCGGGCTCGACAGCCTCGCCTACGATGGCGGAAGCCTGGAGAGGCGGCAGCGCTGGGGCGGCGGCGGCGGCGGCGGGGACACGACTGACAGCCTGCTGCAGAGTTTGGGCTCGACGAGCGGATGTCCCTCGACGCGGGCGATTGCGCTGCTGGGCATCGCGACCGACTGCTCGTACACGTCGCAATTTAGCAGCGAGCAGGACCTGCGGCGCAACATCCTGACGCAGGTGAGCGCCGCGTCGCGTGTCTACGAGGCGGCGTTTAATGTGCAGCTGCGCGTACGCAACATTACAATTTCCGACGCCGAGTGCCCAAGCGGCGACGCCGGGTTGTCGTGGAACCGCGCGTGCACGTCGAGCTTGTCGATTAGCGACCGGCTGAACGAGTTTTCGCTGTGGAAGGCCGGGTTCGACGACCGGACAACGGCGTGGTCGCTGATGACGACGTGCCAGTCGGGGTCAACGGTGGGCATCGCGTGGATCCGCAGCGTGTGCCAGCCAGGTGTGCTGGTCCGGGGCGCGGTGCGGTCGACGCCGGGCGTCAACGTGGTGGCGCGGACGGCGGCCGAGTGGCAGGTTCTCGCGCACGAGCTCGGCCACAACTTTGGCGCGGTGCACGACTGCACGCGGGACTGTTCGGGGTCGTCTGGCAACGGCGAGACGCTGTGCTGTCCGCTGAGTTCCAGCAGCTGCGACGCGCGCGGGCAGTACATGATGAACCCGTCGGTGAGTTCGCGCGTGACGGAATTCTCGCCGTGCTCGGTGGGACAGATATGCGCGGCATGGGGCAGCGGCAACATCAACACGGCGTGTCTGCGCGGCAACGAGGATGTGCCGACGGTCAGCGAGTCGGTGTGCGGCAACGGCGTGGTGGACGCGGGCGAGGACTGCGACTGCGGCGGCGCCGAAGGCTGCGGCGACAACGCGTGCTGCAACCCGACGACGTGTCGGTTCACAGCAGGTTCCGTATGCGATCCGTCAACGCAGCGGTGCTGCACGGGCCAGTGCCAGCTCGCGAGCAGCGGGCAAGTATGCCGCGAGAGCGTCGGGCTGTGCGACCCGCAAGAGGTGTGCAGCGGCAGCGAGGCCAACTGCCCGCGCGACGAGCAGCTGCCCGACGGGCAGGCGTGCGGGGAGAATGGCGAGACGGGGCTGACGTGCGCGACGGGCGTGTGCACCTCGCGCGCGATGCAGTGCTCGGCGCTGCTGACGTCCAACAACAGCACCGAGACGGTCAATGCGGGCAACGTGACGGCCGAGGCGTGCAGCTCGACCGGGTGCGAGCTCAACTGCATGCAGATGGGGAGCGGTGGACTGGCGTTGGACGGCGGCATGTGCCAGGCCAGTTCCAAGTTTTTCCGGGACGGCACATTATGCGGGAGCAGTTCGCGGCGATGTTACAGCGGGACGTGCAGCGGCCGGGGCTCGAATGATGACGGTGGAGGAGGAGGAGGGGGGGACGCGGCGTCGTGGATACGCCGCAACCGGACCGTCTTCATTATTATTTGCGTAGTGGGCGGCATCGCGGTGTTGATGGCGCTGGCGGTGACTGTATGTTGCTGCCGGCAAAGGTCGAATCGAAGGGAGGCGGTAGGCGCGCAGCAGACGCGGATGGCGACGGCCATGAGGCAGAGCGGTGGTGGTGGTGTTGTGTCGCAGCAAACGTGGCCGCGACCGCCGCCGCCGCCGCCGCCGACGAATGCGTCACCGATGCAGGCACCGATGGCCCAGGTGACTAGAACAGGCAGTAACCTACACCGATATGCGTAGTTGGCATTGGAAATGCGTGTGGCGGGGGCTGTGTGATGGGAGAGCCAAGCTTGGCTTGATGGATGGAGGTGTCTTTGTTATGGAGTCGCAAGGCCGCTGGCTCGGGCATTGCATCACTGTGTCACGTGGGGCCAGGCAGGAAGGGCGTTTGGTTGGTGAGGCAAGAGGGAAATGTATACGGAGTATAGGGGGTTTTTTTTTGTTATGGACTCATGAAGATATGCGCAAACGAAACGAGTTTTGTTTTCACAAGGCTGAGCGGCTTCCAAATTGGGTGTCGATGAGGTGTGTCAGTAATAAATGCTTGTGGCGGGCCGAGGGCGAGACGCCAAGAGCAAGATGGTCACCGGATCGACAGGGCGTATTTATTGGGCAGATTTTTTCGGAAGGAGATGAGCAGCTTCAGCTGCGACACGATGCCATTTTTTGAAGTTGGATGCGATATGTATGATGATTGATGAATGAACGCGTAACA
The DNA here is from genome assembly GCA_037289395.1 of Beauveria scarabaeidicola. Lineage (NCBI taxonomy): Eukaryota > Fungi > Ascomycota > Sordariomycetes > Hypocreales > Cordycipitaceae > Beauveria > Beauveria scarabaeidicola. The sequence goes on along the minus strand of JAEIJG010000226.1, from coordinate 35,087 downwards.
GTATGTGTAGGCTGCAGCCAAATGTATGGCGCATATGCACTGCAATACTGTTCTTATAGCTCATACAGGTCACCAACAAGGGCCATCTGCTGAAGTAGTACCTGTGCAGCACATTCCCCTTTATTGCCCCCTACACACACTTTTATTTTTGTGAAACCGCACCACGACCAACACAGCCCCGACCAAGTCCTTTTGGGAACATTCTCGACCACGTAGCTCACATGGCCACATCGCGCAGCGGCCCGGAGATGGAAGCACCAGTCGGGCGAAGCAAGTTAGCAGTCAAAGACTCAAAGTCATGATAGTGGGCAGGCAAATAGCGCGGGGCTCCACTGAAACATGGGGCTGTCAGTGCCAGATTCGCCCTGCCGATGCCGCTGACTTTGCCCTAATAAACGTGGTACCTAGGTAGCCTGCCACCTGTTTGCCTGGCACCTGCTACCTAGGTACCTAGGTACGTACATGCCAGGCAGGTACCAGCGTAGCCCATCATGCGGCGCTCTCTTTTTAAACGACATCAAGTTGGCATGTCTAAAAATTGTAAAAATTCCTGTGACATTTTTAGAGCGTATCGGAACCTCTAGTATTTTTTTCCCTGTCATTTGAGAGGCGTAGTCTGTATCACTTACACTGGCTCATCCCTCTTCTTTCTGCCGTGGTACCTCGGTGACAGACTTTCTAGAAGCCCGCTTGCAGCCCAAATGCTGCGCCACTTTCCGAGTGACATGGAAACATTCCGCTCTAAACGCCCCAAAATCGCCCTGCAACGCCCGGAATACTTCTGAATCCACGCTAATTAATGCCTTCGTAGTTACCTGGGGTAATTAGCGTCGACGAGGCTTTATGGACTCGCCAGGTTGATAAACTTGTCATAAAAACAGCGTAATCTCAGCCGCAATTTGTGCCACAGGACTGACTGTTGAGTCTTGACCGACATATATAAATCTTGCAGTGCCTTGCATCTAATTTCTCAAATTATTCGATTCCGGTCATAGACACTCGCTACTACATGCTTTCGTAGTAGCAAAAGACATCAATTACCAGACAATACCACTTATACTCATCACCACTCATACACCACTTACACTCATACATCACTTACACTCATACACCACTTACACTCATCACCACTCATACCACCTACATCCATCACCACAACCACCATCGCCATCATGTCCTATCAAATCTCCGCCCCCGACGAGTACCTCGCCATCACCGGCATGGGCATCAAAAATGTCCGCATCACCAAATCCGCCTGGGTCTGGCCCCTCCAGCGGTGCACTCGCTTTAGTGTCCAGCCCCAGGACTACGCCATGGACCTGCTCGCCATGACCAAGGAGAAGCTGCAGTTTGCCCTGCCCGTCGTCTTCACCGTCGGCCCCGACGTCGACTCGCGCGGCGCAAACACCACCGCCGCCGCCGCCGCCGCCGGCGAGGGCGACGACCTCGCGCGCGAGGACCGCGGCGACGCCCTCACAAAGTACGCCATGCTGCTGTCCCAGAGCGACGACGCCAAGGAGGGCCGCCACGAGAAGCGCCGCCACCTCGCCAAGGAGGGCCGCGACGAGAAGCGCCGCCACCTCGCCAATATTGTCAAGGGCATCATCGAAGGCGAGACCCGCGTACTCGTGTCGAGCATGACCATGGAGGAAATCTTTAGCGAGCGCGAAATGTTCAAGAGGCGCATCTTTCGCAATATTCAGGCCGAGCTTAACCAGTTTGGCCTGCGCATCTGGAACTCCAATGTACGTTGCCATTTCCCCTCTCCTGCTCCTCCTACCCTCGTTTTCTCCATTTCCTCCAAAAGTAACCCTGCTAACGCTGCCGCTCCCTCTTCCTCCCCTAGGTCAAAGAGCTAAAGGACGCGCCGGGCTCCAACTACTTCTCATCGCTCTCCCGCAAGGCCCACGAGGGCGCCACCAACCAGGCCCGCATCGACGTCGCCGAGGCGCAGCTCAAGGGCAACGTCGGCGAGTCGGAGCGCCACGGCCAGCAGGAGCGCGAAATCGCCAAGATCCACGCCGAGACGGCCGTGCAAAAGACGGAGCGCGACATTGAGCGCGCCCAGGCCGTCGCCCGCCTCGCCACCCGCGAGACGGCCCTCGACCGCGACGTCAACATTGCCAAAGTCACGGCCAAGCGCACCATCCAAGGCACCGACGAGGACCTGAAAAGGGACGTTGAGATTAAGCGCGCGGGCGCGGAGCTGGAGCGCCTGAGGGCCACGGACCTCGTCAAGGCCACGATTGAGAGGGAGAGCAAGCAGCAGGCGGCCGACGCGGCCGCGTACGCGGTCGCGGCCGAGGCCAAGGCACTGCAGGAGGCCAAGCAGCGTGACACCGACGCCGACGCCTACAGGACTAGGCTGGACGCTGAGGCGAGCAGCTACGCGACGACGCAAATGGCCGACGCCGACATTGTACGAAAGCTAAAGGAGGCCGAGGGCGTGGCGGCCATGGCCGACGCCTACGCCAAGATGGCCGCGGCCCTGGGAGGGCCCGCCGGCTTGCTGCAGTACCTCATGATTGAAAAGGGCACCTACGTCGAGCTGGCCAAGGCCAACGCCGACGCCATCCGCGGCCTCGAGCCCAAGATTTCCGTCTGGAACACGGGCAGCGCAAGTGGCGGCGGCGGCGGCGGCGCGAGTGATCCGGCAGAGACGATGCGCAATCTGTACCAGATGCTCCCGCCGCTCATGACGACCATTAATGAGCAGACGGGCATCACCCTCCCCGAGTGGCAGTTTGGCAAGATGACCGCTGCCCAGCAGGCCATGCAGCAGGAGTAGGAAAAGTCGACCCAGCTTCAGCGGTGGTCAATGAATTCGCAGGGTTCATGTTGACCTGGGATCATTTTGCTTTGTATTTTGGCGATGTTTTTTCTTTTCGTTCTTTTCTTTGTTTTCTTGCCTTGCTTATAGACTATGATTTGGACATGTCTGAAATACCCGTCACGCGCTACTTACTTTGCACTGTTTTCTTTGTCTTTGTCAAATTGAGATGATGATGATGGTCCCATCAGCCTTTTGGCTGGCTTTAGACTGAGATGCCTACAGACACTTTACTTTCCTTTGTTTAATAACGATACTTTATCTACCTTGTCAACTTCAATCGAGATTATCAGACACTTTTACTTTACTTTATATAAGGATTATAGTTTATCCCAGCTTATTAACGTTAATCGAGGTGGCTATAGACATATGTACTCTCCTCGCTTTAATGATGATGATCTTGGCTTATCAACTTCAATCGAGATGGCTACAAGATTCGAATCTTCAACCTCGCTTTACCCCATGCCGCTAGATTTCCACCTTCATACCCGCATAGTATATACATATACTCTACCCAGTTTACCCAAATTTAATACCCGAGTTTGGATTCCACGTCCCCGGCGCTGGCTGCTGTCCCTCGCCGCCGCCGCCGCCGCCTCCTCCCGCCTGCGACTGTCCCGCTCCAAATTTGATACCCGCCCCAGGCGTCCACATGCTTCCCATTGGGTTCGCCACCAGAGGCATCGGCTGTGGTTGCTGCACATTGCCTCCCGCGCCAGCCCACGATTGAATGGCCGCAGCCTCCCCTGGACTGCCCTGCTGCGGCATGCCGCCCGAGTAAGTTTGATGTTGGGGTGGTTGTTGGTACATGCTCTGCGCCTCTTGCTGCTGGTACATGCTCTGCGGAGGCGCATTGTGTACTGGCGTGTGGTTTCTCGATATGTTGAGATTCGACAGCGTCGGCATGTTCAGTTCCCTAATGGCTGTAAGCAAATGTCGTGTTTAAGTTGACCAAAACTTACTCTTCCAAGGCTCTGGCCTCCATGCGCCGTTGGGCTACCCACGACTTGGCCACATCCCGAAACCCTTGCCCAACAATCTTGCTCAGGTCGTTGTAAAACTTGCGGCCCACGTCCAAATTGTTGAGAATCTCCTTGTACTTGTAGTACGCCGAATCCAGCCTCTGTAGTGCCTGCTCGCGTTCGCGGTTCGCACGCGAGTTTCCCTTTTGCTTCTGTGCTTGAAACTCGCGATTCGCCCTCTCTAGCTGCCCAACCAGCTCCTCCTGGTCTTTTGCCTCTTTGTTCAGCGTCTCAATCTCTGGCTCGTAAAGCTTGTCCAGTCTCTTGTCAAAGAAATCTTCAAAGTGTGCTGGTACAATACTTGTCGTGGGATATGTACGTTCCAGCCTGGCTGCTTCTTTGAGGATATCCGGCTTAATGTCATCACGCTTGGTATTCTCCTTCAAATTCTTGACCTTGTTCCGTCGCCTGCTTTCGAGGCGCACCGCATCACTATACGCGCTACGCAGCTTGCCCATCGACGTTCTCAGGTCTTCGCGCATGTCCATCTGCCCACCAGATGGTACATAGCTTTGGATCCCGCGGTCGGGGCCAGAGAGGATACGTAGTAACTCTTCATTGTCTGCATATTTGTCGCGCACCACGCCATCGCTACTCGAGCTGCTCTCAAAATAGCTTTCAATCTCTGTGACGTGATTCCACAGCTTCGCACCTTGCGGGTCGGTTTTGCTATCTGGACGAGCCCAGCGGTCGGTGCCATACTTGACCCGTAATTGTTGGTCTTGGTCATATTCGGTCGCTAGCGCCGTGACACCTTCTTCAAAGATTGCCATATCGGCTGCCCGCAGTTTATCAATGTCGATAAAAGCCTTGTGGATTCTGTTGACAGCATCAGCCTGCCGAATCTCTTCGGCATGCTGCACGAGGCTAGGCGGTAGCCCCAGAGGCTTCTCCAGAGCTTGAATTGAGCCCGGCAGTCCAAGAGTCGCTAAAACGTTGTGGAACTGCTCCGTCATTGTTTCCAGCTCTTGGATGATATTCTGGTCTACCATTCGGTCGCGTCGTTCCTCGTATATCGACACCGCAACGTGTACAGAAAATGGAACCAGGCGAGAGAAGAGGGCGGGCCCAAACTCGGCCTTGTCTCCGAAGAATTCGTACGGATCCGAGACTTGTTTTGGTACTCTTGCAACGGCCATATTTGCTCGGTCGAGAATCTTGAGTTCCGATTTTGGCGGCACAATGTCTAACAATGTTAGTGCGCACCACAGAGACACGGTGCCGCCGCCACTTACTGAGAAAGATGATGTCATTGTCCTTTTCTGCCCGCTTCATATCTTCTTCCACCTTTCGCTTCAGCGCATTCAAATCTTCGACGACAGTCTTGTTCAGGTATCCGCCCTTGGTCTCCTTGATGCCTTCGTTGACGCACTGTACAGCATCCTGGAGCCGTGCCACCTCTTCCCCGTATTTCCTCTTCTCCAAGCAGTCACAAGCAGCTCGGTACTGAGCGGCCGCGGCAAAGTGGTGGTGCTTGGCCGTCATGTGGTGTATCCACGCGCTGCTGATGGCTTCACTCTTGACGGCGGACCCGCCGGCCAGATTGTACAGGTCCGAGACGCGCGCGGCGAGTTTGGCAATCGAGGCATCCTTGTAGCCGTCCATGACGGCCTTTTGCCAGAAGCACTCCTGGCTCTGGGCCAGCAGTAGCTGCGTCAACGACTCGAGTGTGTGCTCGTCCATGTCCTCGGGCGGGTCCGACATGCGCAGCTCCGGCAGCACGCTCGTCTTCATGTGCGACAGCACACCGGCGGCCTGCGAAAAGTAGTTGGCGGCCGTCTTCAGGCCGTCGGTGTTGGCGCGTGACGTGTTGATGGCGAGCTGCGAGTACAGCGATGCGAGGTTGTAGAGAATGTTCATGAGCTCGTACTTGAGGTTGTTGCGGACCATCGGTCGTTCGGTATTGTAGCCCAGCGCGGGGTACCATGTAAATTCAGCACCAATCTGCGTCTCTGTTAGTATCCCTATATCTCGGCCGGTATCTGCAAAGTCTGACGCACGTCGACTGGAAATTTGCCGCCGATCCAGACCAGCTGCGCGGCGTACGCTTGGAGCTTCTTAATGCCGCTGAAGTGCGGCTCGCGGACGTTGATGGCATCTGTCCGTAGTGTATCAATTGCCTCGAGGTCCGGGCGAAACATGTCCGGGTGCTGGTCATACTTTGCGTTGATGTACTGGCGGATGGTGGTGGCGAGCGACAGGTGCCCCGACCGTCGAAACGGCAACGAGAGGATATTGCTGGTCCTGCATCAGTCAGTCCGAGCTCGGCATTTTAGATTCAACTATAATTCTCACTTTGAATCCATGGCGCCGGTGTCGCCCCAGAGCGGCAATAGACGCTTTCTAGCGATTGTTGTTTTGCTGTCGGTAGCTCGTGAGCGCTTATGATGACGTTAGTGGGGGTGCGACTTGGTGGGGTCGATGCCTGCAGTTGGCAACTAAGAAGCAAGCACTGGGTAAGCAATTTGGTGACAAGTTGCACAACGTTGGGAGTTTGATTAAAAGGCGTTTTTATCTTGTCAAATTGAGTCTCTAACATACTAAACCCTGGTTCATGCAGTGGTTTCTCTTGAGGCCGGCAACTACTTGTTCAAACTGAAGCACATTACAGACAACAAGATCAGGAAACTAACATTAGGCTACATCAAATGTATCACCGGCTCAAGCGTCATTATGGGGACAATTTGAACAAGGCACGGTGTCATTTCTTCCTGGCAGCTAGCTTTGTGTGTTGTCACAGTCTCACAGACTACCTACCTCAAGTGAAGGTGTAGCTTTACAAGGTTCTCCAAGTTGCACACTCGAACAAGACCAAAAAATCAAATTTGAATTAAAAGAGCAACTCGCACACGCAAGAAACCCCCTGCCTGTCAGACAGCTCAATAAGCCAAGACGCTAACAAAGTCGCGCCGAATCACAACTCTACGAGTCTCTACGACGGCCGCACTTTATTAGAGTTGCGCAGATCTAATAAAGAAGGCCTCAATGGGGAATTGCCAATTGGGGGATGGAAAGTTCCAACCACCCTAAATACCACCCAAAGAGGCAACGTCCCATCTCTGGCGCCAACGTCATCTCGCCTTTCCATGTCAGCCCCTCGTGCATGATATGCCGCCTCCCAGAACATCCCGCTTCCCGTGATTCTCGGCCGGGAGAAGACGGGTCGCCACAGGTGCTTGAGTGCTTCGTGACACACTCAGGAGGCGCAGCTACGTAATACGCATCAGCCAGCCAGCCAGCCAGCCAGCCAGTCACCCCTTGGCGGATTATGGAAACGACGCCCCCCTTGGCATTCTGTCGGCCCTCATTCACCTACGCAACCGTCCGTTATATATATCCAACATTCTTACTTTAGCCTGAATTTAGCGCCCGTTGCGGCAATGTATGGCTTTGATGGCAGGATGGATACCCTTTACGCCTCTCTCAGTGGTCGCTGGCCTACCCCTGGTCGCGACGCTGAGCGTATCGTATCACCTTTTCACGAAAACAGAGGTCGGGTTTGCCCTTGTTGTCCAGCCCTCTCTCTCTCTCTCTCTCTCACTCTCTTTGGCCGCGTATCCAGTTCTGACCAAGCGACGCCCAGCATTCTTTCCGAAACTTTGGGGCCTGTGGGCTTCCCGTGGATCTCTCGCTTGGTCACCCTTTTGTGTTTGTCCTCTCAATGGTTGCACCCGTAAGCGTGTCCAGCGGCTCTGGCTGGGCGGGGATAACTATTTAGGTCCTAGGGTCTCACGGGATGCTTAGCTCGATGTGTTATTAATTTGGATTCGTTCCTGAGTGGCTCCCTGGTCCATTCACCGTGAGATGAGCCCTCTCACAAATGCTCCATCGTGGAGTCCTCGTTATTTATTCTTGGCTCCTCATGTTTGTCGTACATAACTCAGTTACTTGCCACCTTTTAACCCCTTCCTCCGCAGCAACTTTCGGTCCTTCGTTTCAGACTCAACATCACAATAGTACACTCGTTTTTAACCTTGTGATCTCTGGACGTTACCGCTGACTTTGACTTTTACTACTACTCGTTACTCTTCTTCTTCTTCATTAAAAATGTTTTCCAAGATTGCTCTGGCTCTGGCCGCTGTGTCGCTCGTGTCTGCTCAGACCTCGACTGACTGCAACCCGCTCAAGACTAGTATGCACCACCTCATCCCTCGCCGGCCACGTCATCTTTCGTAAGCGCCGTTCAAATGTTAACATTTAGTCTTGTTCTAGCTTGCAAGCCTGACCCTGCTTTTGGCAAAAACGGCGCCAACTGTGACTTCACCGCCGGCGCCTGCAATGGCTTCCACGCCATGGCCGGCAAGGCCGTGACGTACGACTCGCGCGGCGCCATTGTCGCCATGGACGCCCCCGGCCAGGCCCCGACGCTGCGGTCCGACCAGTATCTCTTCTTTGGCCGCGTCGACGTGGAGTTGCAGGCCGCCCCCGGCAAGGGCATCGTGACCTCGGTCGTGCTGCTGTCCGACGACCTCGACGAGATTGACTTTGAGACTGTCGGCTTCGACAACAAGCAGATCCAGTCCAACTACTTCTCCAAGGGTGACGACTCCGTCTTTAACCGGGGCGGCTTCCACGCCGTTGACAACCCGCTCGGCGCCATCCACAAGTACACATTCGAGTGGACCCCCGACAAGATTGACTGGATCATCAACGGCGCTGTCGTGCGCACCCTCACCCGCGCCGCCGTCGGTGATGCCTTCCCCCAGAGCCCCATGCAGGTCAAGCTCGGCGCCTGGGTTGCCGGCTACGAGGGCGGCCGCCCGGGCACCACCGAGTGGAGCGGCGGTATCGCCGACTTCTCCAACGGACCTTCCACCGCCATTTACAAGAGCGTCAAGGTTGTCGACTACGCCGGCGGCAGCAGCGCTACTGACAAGGATGTCAAGGAATACGTCTACGGTGACAATTCGGGCAGCGCCAAGAGCATCAAGATCAACCTCAAGGACGGCAGCAGCAGCACCGCCGAAGCCAGCGCTTCTGCCTCAACCACTGCCGCCTCGTCTGCCTCGTCTGTCTCTGCTTCGTCCGCTTCCCCTTCCAGCTTCCAGACGAGCTCTGTCACCTCGACCAAGTCGGGCTCTGTCACCTCGGCCAAGTCGAGCACCACTTCATCTGCGCCCAGGATCATCACCACCGAGGCCCTGCCGACCAAGAACTTGACCAGAACCGTGATTACGGCTACCAGCTCTGCCGTCAACGGTACCAACGCCACCACCACCCTTCCCACGGCGACTGGGTCGCGCACCTCGGCCAGCTCCACCGCAACCTCGCCTCCCACCAGCGGTGCTTCTGGTTCTGGTGCCATGTTCGGTGCTGCTGCCCTCTTCCTCGCTGCCCTTGCCATCTAAGCTGTGCGGCACTTTTAAAGTTGCGGTTTGATAATTCTAGCTGGAGGTGAAGATACCAAAGAAGAGGATGCACGACGGGACATGTAATCTACGTTCTCTGCTGTATAAAGTTTATGTGTATTCAAACGATAGAATAATAGACATTGAGTTCTTGCATGTGTTTGCATATGTTTGCATGTGTTTGCATGTCTATCTGAGACGCCATTGGAAAGACGACTGGATTCTGTGACGGTACTCGAATGACGGGAGACCGAGTGACAAAGGATTAATTGCCATGGCAGAATAAGGGGTGAGCAATTCAATAAATAGTCTGCGCATGCTTGAAACTAATGAGGTAACGTTCCAGTTGGCGCCACTAACGCCCCTCATTTCAGATTGCCTGGGACAATCTGTCACAAAAGCATACCAGTGGCTCCCACATGCCCCCTCTGTTGGTAAAGGATACACAACCATAAACACGCACGATTTGTTTGTCTATTTAAACTCACTCTGGAGTCTGTTATAAAATTCGTACGCAGAGCCTCCATCTTACAACTTACTGGGGTCTTCAGGCACGACCATGCCGTCCTGATATCCCGACGCAACGTGCTTGCCCTCTGGGCTCCAAATCTTCGACACCATGGTGCAGCGGCCAGCAGCAACCCGCGGCCAGGACGCCTCTTGAATCCACCATCCGTCGCCGCTCATGACGGCTTCCTCCGCATTGACGTGCACGTAAAAGGCGTAGCTCAGGCTGGCCGCCCTCCCCCATCTGTTCCCGTAGCCCAGGTGGCAGCCGAGCATGGTGAGCCCGTTTCTGTCGGCTTCGAAGGCGTGGCAGACAATGTGGCCGTTTGGGTCGTCTTGAGGGATCGGCTCATACGGTCGATAGAGCAGCAGCTCACGCCGTTCCGGCACTGCCTTGTCCTTGTTGTAGGCCGACAGGTCGACGCGGTACATTTCTAGCACGGGAAAGGTGCCGGGGCCGGGCTTCTGTCCGCTGCGTACGACTTGATCCTGCACCGAGTCGATGTGGACGATGTAGGGTCGCTGCCACTCTTGTGGACGTTTCTTGGCGAGGATGCTGGCGAAGCGAACCTGTGGCGATTGCTTTTCCTGGATATCGTCTGGAGAAGGCATGGATCGTTTGAACGTGGTGAGACACGTGAAGCACACCCCGTTCAGCTCTTTTGTTGCATCAGAGGGGTTGAAAGTTCCCGTCTGGGGGTCTATAACTGATGGCGTTTTTGGCTGTCTTGTCTGCACCAGTCTTGTTGCAAACGACTTACCTGTGTGCATAGCCGTCACCTCATGTACAAAGGGCCGATCAGAATGACCAGCAACAGTAAAGACTCCTTGTATAGACTAGCCCATCATGTTAGTATTTCATTCTCCTGTTAAAGGCTTCCACTTACATGTATTCCCATGTAGCCTTTTCTAGGTGCCTGCGACTGCCTTTCCTCCAACTCGATAGCTCGCGCTGCAGCCAGCGGCGCCTGCGCATACACGACACCGCCAAAGACGCCTGTCGTGGTGGACTTTTTCGTTTTTGTCTTGGTCGGCTGTTCCTCCACTCCTGGAGGGAGGTCAGCGCCTGGCCGCCATGCAGGATGCCTTGATGCGTATTGCACGGTAGAGCCGGGGACTTTGATGACCTCGAAGGCTTCATAGCCGAGGCGAACGGGCGTGTCAGTCATGGCGTCTCTGGCAAAGGCTGCCAACACCAATGGATTGTTCCAATCGAGTATCTGGATAAGATCTCAGTCTTTCCCGTTAGTAATAGTTTCGAAGCTGCGAGTATGCGTGCATAGTCTGATTGTAGGCCAGGAAGCCCTTGTCTAGGCCAAAGGCTTGGTGTGCCTCGGCAATTTGGCAGCCGGAATCTGGAGCCGGTGCTCCTTCAGCGCCGCTTTCCGCTGTAACGGGCGCTGGCACGGAATTTAGTGCGACTCCGTGGGGACCACTGTACAGTTCACAGTTTAGCAAGAAACTACGTTGGCATCACAAGTACGTTTGTAAAAGAGTAGAGAGTTGATCGTCTCTGAAATGTGTTGATTTTGCTATTTGTAGCTGTATCTCATGCCTGTATGTGTGGAACTGCGAGGCCGCTCCACGCATACAGCAACTACAACCTCATCTGTGACTGGCCTTGGACAGGAAGCTTTGAGGCTCTGTCTTTGGCAATATCACACATTGCCTGCAGTCAAGTTAGTTGTCGGCTTCAGTGATGGTATAAAGTAGGGATCCATACATGAAGAGCTGCGTCCACCTCCTTGTCAAAGTCACCTCTTTCCATGCGCGCCTTCATATCCTCCATGATTTCAGCTCTGCCTCTTCCATTCACAAAGACGACATAGCGCAGGCCAGGAAACCTTTCTTCATATTCGCAGTTGAGTCTTGCCAGGACTTTGCTCTCGCCGCCTAGTCTGGCTTGCTCGGCCACTGACTGGGCAGACTCTACCTTTTTCGCCCCGAGACGAGGGTGTGAGCCCAATATGGAGAGCAAATCTTGGTTCGGTTTTGCCGCTGTTGATCTAGAAGCCATGGAAAGAAAGGTTTCCCGACAGGCTTCGATCAAATTATTATAGGACGTGTGATATTGAGAGTCGATCACTGGGATCAAAGCCTTGTGGATTTCGGGGCTCGGCTCGAACAAGAGGTCCAATGCCGCAACCTTGCGCGCACCAGGAAGACTTCTTAGGTCTTTGATGTTTGGTAATCTAGGAAAACTCATGTTGAGCGCTGAAGATGTAGGATCTGTGTTGCGCGGATGACTGACTGTTGGGTTTTCAACATTAGTCTCGTAGTACTTAGTACAGGGTGACGCCGTCTATCTGTCGGCGGTTTCCGATAGTGGAGCCCGGAGCCAATACAGCATCATTTTGTAATGAAACCTGCACGATAGTTGGCGTAAACAGACGTGTCACTCTCATTTTCTTCTTGAACAAGGTGTTGCATTCAAGGACCGAGCATCAAGTTTGGGCAATGCCGGTGTTGGCCCTGTGTAACGGTGCGGGTCGTCAATGGGAGCTGCCGCAACTTGAATCTCTCACGTAGTCAAAAACTCCTAGAGAAAAAGTCTCTTCCAGATCACAATGAAACTACCGACTATCAATTTGCAAGTACCTACTATTTGCTCCTGAACGTTGTTGTACCGCAGCTTGACGACACAGCGCACAAGTTGACATTGTCTCCATACTATCCGCGACCTGAGCTCTGATTGGCCAGCTGCGCTAGGCGGAAAATCTCACTGGGACAAGTCAACGATTGCGACGAAGCAGCTTTGTTCATTAGGCGGCAGCGGTGCTCTTTTTCTACACATCACCATTGAAAGCCACCGGAGCTTTCAGCATCAGTCGCAATGCTTTGTGGAAGTGAGAATGCCTTTTCAATCGCGTATTGTCGTCTTCGCGCCCTTGCTAATACCGCTTGTAGTCTCTGGAGAAGCTCCTCAAGAGCCCGTCGCGTCGAAAAAGTCAGGTTCGTCGCATCGCAACATCTGCAGGCCGCCGCCTTGGACTACCATTCTGGTTACTAACACATTCCACCGCAGGTGTTGTGTACGAGAAGCGGCTCATCGAGCAATACATCAACGAGTACGGTACCGAGCCCAGTACGGGCGAGGCTCTCACGACCGAAGACCTCCTCCCCATCAACTCGTCGCGCATCGTCCGCCCGCGCCCACCTACACTGACATCGATACCCGCGCTGCTCGCCACGTTTCAGAACGAGTGGGATAGCCTCGCATTAGAAACATATAATCTGCGTGAGCAGCTTGCGCGCACGCGAGAGGAGCTGGCCACGGCTCTGTACCAACACGATGCCGCCGTTCGCGTCATCGCCCGTTTGACCAAGGAGAGGAACGAGGCTAGAGATGCCTTGAGCAAGATTACCGTCTCCGGTGGTGGCGCCAACACCGACGAGATGGCGGTTGACACAGAAGGCCTGCCAGAGGCCCTGGCGGCTCGCGTAGACGAGGTTCACCAAGAGTACGTCGCGATGCACAACACACCGAGGAGCTGCAAACTAACGTTGGCGCTAGACTTTCCAAGGGTCGCAAGAAGCGCCCTGTCCCCAAAGGCTGGGTCACGCCCAGCGAAATCGCCGCTTTCGAGGTGACAGCTACGAACGCGCTGCCTGTCGCGCAAACAACCTGCTTGGATACCGAGGGCGCCTACGCTGCTGTGGGAGGTCTGCAGGGCCAGGCGGCCATATACGCTGTTGCAGCCGACTCGCTGGAGCGCGAGATTCCCGTTGGCGAACCCGCGACCAGCACGCTCTGGACGGGCTCCAAGCTCATCTTTGGCACCAACAATGGCGGGCTCAAGGTCTTTGAAGGCGGCAACCAGGTAGCTGCTGCTTCCGAGCACTCGGGCCCTACCACTGGTCTGAGCATCCATCCTAGCGGCGATATCGTCGCCTCTGTGGGAACTGACAAGAGTCTTGTTCTATACGATTTGGCCAGCCTGAAGCGCGTGAGCCGCACGTTTGTTGATGCCTGTACGTTTGCCTCCTTTTTCGCTTGGACCAGCCCGAGCTAACTTGAACAGCACTCACAACCGTGGCTTTCCACCCCGACGGACACCTTGTCGCCGCCGGTACCGTCACGGGCGACGTGAGACTATACATGACCAATACGCTCGAGCAGGCGGCCGTCTTCAAGCTGGGCGCCCCCGTCCAAGCGCTCACATTCTCCGAGAACGGGTTCTGGCTAGCAGCGACGGCCAAGGGCCAAAACACGGTCACCGTCTTTGACCTTCGCAAAGAGGGCGACGCCGCGACGGCCAAGGTCCTCGAGACTGGCGGCGCCGTGCAGTCGCTCGCGTGGGACTACACGGGCCAATACCTGGCCACGGCAGGCCCCTCTGGGCTGACGATCCAGCAGTACGCCAAGGGCAACAAGAAATGGGCGGAGCCGTTCCACAACGCCACGGGCGCGGTCGCGGTGCGATGGGGCGAGTCGGGCAAGACGCTGGTGGCTGTCAACGGAGACGGTGTCATCAGCGTCGTTGGCGTCAAGGCTCAGGCGGAGGGAGAGGCGGAATGAGATTTTTTTATCTGCATCGGATTTGGGAGTACAAACAGGTGCAAGTAATGTTTTCTAGCCCAAAGATGGCAATTTAAAAAGCAGTGGCACAAACGTGGATTTACTGGTTACTGTAGCTGTGTATGTATTTTTTTATTGAATTAGCAGACGGCTGAGTCCGGGCTGATTTTGGGGGTTATAATGCTTTGACTGTTGAGATGCTTGAAATGTGTCAGAGCAGCAGACTGCAGACCGACAATAGTATGAGGCCCCTGCCAAAGACAGATTGGCCTTGTTCCGATTGTAGCACTCCATTCGTCAACAAGAGCATTGTCAAGATGTTTGGGGTGTATGCGGCGACTCCATGTTCCAACTGGTCATTCAAAGTACAACACAGTCGGACCATCGGCATCCAGCTACCGCAACGCACCGCAACGCACCGCAACACGATATAGCGGAGACAGCGAGGCGCAAGATTTCCTCGGCGACGTCAGAAGTTAGAACCCCGCTGCCCGCCAATCTTTTTGGAATCAAGCATAGCTTTCACAGTACTGCTCCCCATGCCGATGGTCCGAGCTCGACTGATGAGGACCATTTATTCCAGCTTTTCAAAAGCGAGCTCCAGCAAATTCAGGCCGCCTGTGGTCGTGTTCGCGTCGTCGGCATCCGAACCTAAGGTAGGTACTAAGCTTGCGCCCCGCCAAAGCACGCCATCGCCCTCATGGACATTGGTGGTGTGGTTGACACGTAGTGAAGACCCCCTCAGGGCCTATTTTGTGGTGGCGGGCCAGCAACCTGCTCGTCAGGATGACAAAATAAGCCCATGAGTTAGCTTACAGATCAAACAAAAAAAGCCAGGGCCGCTATTTCAATCTATAACCAGTAGGTAGATCCATTCAGGGCTTATAATACTTGGTTATTCCATCCTCGCCAGTCTGCAAGTTTTTTTAGCTTCCTTCATCTCCATCTACATTACATCACGACCACCAAACCCATTTCCACCACCCCCCACCAACAAAACTCCTCTTCCTCCAACAACTTTTTTTTGTTTTTCCCAAAATAAAAGACCGCAACCATGTCCGTCGTCGACATCAAGTCCAAGGCCCAGTTTGACGAGCTCATCCAAAAGACGCCCTACGTCGCGCTGCAGGCCCACGCCGTCTGGTGCGGCCCCTGCAAGGCCATCTCGCCCTTTTTCAACAAGTTCGCCACGTCCCTCAGCCTCCCCGAAAAGTACACCTTTGCGCGCTTCGACACCGACGAGGTGCCCGACCTCGCCTTTGAGCTCGGCGTCCGCTCCATCCCCGCCTTCTTCTTCTTTGAAAAGGGCGACAAGACGGACGGCCTGACGGCGCCCAAGCCCCCCGCGCTGCAGAAAGTTATCGAGCATCTGTCAACCAAGGCCAAGGCCGGCGGCGATGCTGTGAGTGCGACAACAACAACGGCGGCGGCGGCGGCTGATGATGACGGTGGTGCACATCTCTAATGGCGGTCTTGTCTTTTTTTTTCCTTTTCGGCATTGCACAGTTTTCGACGAGCGAAGAATTCTAAAGCGCGACTTGCCGAATCAATATGCACGAAAATACCGCTCAACACCTAGATACTCTTATACCCGAGGCGGAGAACTACAGTCTTTACACGACACAAAGACGTGTCGCAGCTGGCAAAATAGCTAGTCGTCACACATAAAAAACATTCAAATACCTTTTCATCACAATTCATCTTCACATTTGTCCTGCTGGAAGCCCGTCAACTATTTAGCACGCAAGACTGACACGAGCACCAAAGCCATATGTATCCATGTAACATTGCAAATTCATCGCTATCCAACTCCACGCTTTGCAGCTTGTAAATTTCAACAAAGTAGAATGCTTCCCAGACATGGGAAAATGAGCCAACAAGTTCTGCCATCCGTTCGTTGTATACCCAAAAGAGGCAACCATACGCCAATGTCCATCAAATTTGCTTCACGTTACAACTTCAAGTTATCCGTTACTAGTCCGACAAACACCTACTCGCTCACTTCACTCGATGTGCCGCTCACCTGACCGAACCCAGAGTCGGTCCGCTTCTTGCCCGGCGACTCTTGGCGCCGCTTGCTACCGACTACGACACTCCGCTGCTGCTGCTCGGGACTAGCGGTTTGTGAAAGCATCTCCGACTCCACGTCGCTTGTCGCCGAGGTCGATACGGCCGGGAGCATCGAACGCCGTCGACTGTTCTCGTCGCCGTTTGCAATTAGACGGCGCAAATCCTTCACACCCATGCTGCGACGGTGGTCGTGTCCCGATCGTTCCGTCGATGTGCTCGTCCGCCGCGACCCGGTGCTCGGCTTGTCGCCGACAGCGCTACTGTTGGTCACGTTGCGCAGCCCAGAAACCCCTCCCCGCCAGCGACTGAGGTTCCAGAAGCTGCCATCACGACCGCCTTCCTGCGAGTCCGAGTCCGGAACACTGACCAGGCTAAAGCTCGGCGTCGGCGGGACGGTGGGCCTCTTGTTCTGGTCTGCAATTTTGTCAGAAACTTTAGTAGGCTCCAGACTGGTGGGTGTCGTCCGGCCACGCTTCTGCATATTGCTGTTGCTCCTCTTTCGAGACGCCGGCGAGGCAATATATGGCTGCTTTCTGGCTTCCGACGCTAGAGTCGAGGCTGAAACATTGAACGGGGCTCGGATGACGCTCTTGGATGGTGACACCGACCGTTCACTTCGCGTTGTCGGTAGTCCAGTCGAGTTTCGTCCGCCTTCAATATCCTGTTGCCAGCTCATGATTCTGTCCGAAGCCTGATTCGGCGCCAAGTTGCTACTTGTGCTCAGAGATCCGCGTCGAGAGTGAACGCGGCTGCCACCGCTCGTCCTTGTCGCCAAACTGGAACTGCGGCCAACGCCAGCGACCTTGCCGGAAAACTTAGATCCCGTCTCCCACAGACTTTGATGCCGCTTCACAGCCGCACAGTCTTGCCTGAAGACCTTGATAATACCTTTCCGATCTGTAGTGACGATAATGTTTCCATGCTTGTGCTTTGAGCGTTCGATGTAAGCGGGACTCTCATTCTGCTTCTTAATGCTGCCCGGCACATCCGATTGCGTGACCTCGGAAAGGGCGCTCTGACTGATGGTGGCCTCGCTCAAGCTCATTAGCGTCACCGGCGGGGGGTTACACAGATCGTAGATTGGGTCGCCAGAAGCACCTAGAAGTTGCTTGGTCGCGATGGGAGCCATTAGGGCAACCGTCACCACTTCCGGATGCGCATCAAAGCACTCATACGGCTGCTTATCGCGGACTTCGAGCTCGGGGTGAGAAATGTCCCATATATATGCTTTGCGATCCTCGCTGCCCGAGGTCACGAATTGACCGTCGTCGCTAAACCGGGCGTGGATCTGACTTGACATATTCTCGTGACCTTTGAACTTGGCCTCCAACATCCGCGTCTTCAAGCTGTAAATCCGCACCCGCGAGTCGTTGGAGGTAATGAGGACCTTGACATCAGCCTGATGGGGCCCTGTGGCGGAGACCGTCTTCGTGCGAATGCCGGTAATCTTACTGCCCTTAGCATTTTTGCCGCGCGATGAGCGAACATGGATCTGCCAGGAGTTCTTGAGGCCCTCCGTCTCATAAAATATGCAAATGCCACGGAGAAGACCACATATAGCTGTCTTACCGTTTGGTGTAAACGCCACAGCCGTGATAAATTCGCCTGTCGGGGCAGAAAAGGCGACTGATTTGTCGGGGATGCTCCACAGCCGCAACTGCTCATCCAATGATCCAGCCAGGAAAAAGCGGTCGTCGGTGGGATGAAAGGCAATAGAGGTGACGAGATCATCGTGCTTGAAGGTGCATAAACTTTCCTGCCGACTGAGGTGCCACAGCTGCACCGTCTTGTCCATGGAGGAAGACAATAGGAAATTGTTCTTGCTCCAGCTTAGAGCGAGGACCTCTCCGCTGTGACCCTCGAATTCGCGAATGGGTTTGCAACGGAAGACAGGAGCACTCAGTCGTTCTTGCTTGGAACGGCTCTCTTTCTCGGCGTCTTCTTGCTCCTGTTCCTCTTCGTAGGCTTTTCGCTCCTCGGGTGTCGAAAGAACGGCGTAGACGCGGACAACATGGTCCATGCCGGCAACTGCGAGATACCGACCGTCGATGCTGAATTCAGCCGCCCAGATTGCATCTCCTCCTTTGAGAATTTTACTTCCGACGACGGTAGCGGGTGCGTGCTTGGAGCGACCATCTTCTTTCTTGGCGCCAGAAAGCTCCTGCGCAAGAAATAGGTGATTGAAGCTGCGCGACTTTTTATTGTGTGCCTTGACTCGAATATACCGGGGTGGTTCCTTGTGCAGCGGTAGGTAACCACCTCCGGCGCCCATGACCGTGGTCAGGGCTCGGGCATTGGTTCCATCAGTGCGAACTTGGTCGCCGAATTCCGAATCCGTGTCGATATCATCATCTTTTCGAAAAGGTCCTCGGATAGACAGGCGACTAAGAAATGACGGCCCTTTTTTGCGCTCCTTGATGCTATCGGGGCGCACGCTGGGTTCCGAGTCGTGGCTGAGCCGGCCTATGCTGTCGGGAGCCGGGCTGTCGGGTCTGCCAGCATTGAGCAGGCGCTGAGCAATGGTGGGTTCGGTACTGCTATTTGTGCGAAGGTATATTTGCTATACAAGTCAGCAGGGTGCAACTTGGTCCAAGCGGCGGAGCACATACAGTGCTAAGAGGATCCAAGCCAGAGCTGTGGGCTTGGTTTGATGTGCTGGGCTTTAACGTATTCTTTGACTGGTTGTCTTTACTGACTGGCGGACCGGCGCTGCGAGAATGCTTCGAGGTTGGACGTCGACTGATGATTGGGTTAAGTGATTCGGAGCCATTCTCACCCACTGGGGGCCTATTAGCATGGACTTTGAATTTCTGATAGACTGATCGCGGGACTGACCTGAAGGCGACTTGGCGGTAGCGCGTGAGTGCTGATCTTGGTCTCTGGCCGGGTGCAGATCGCCAGGAAGTGCAGGCGAAGAAACGTAGGTGGTCATGTTTCCATGCTAGCAAAGATGAAAGCAATAAATGATTGCAGCGAAGGAAGTTGTTGGCACCAGCGCAGGCTCAATTCGTTAGCATCACGAAACGCAAAAAGAAGCAAAAAAAGAGAAGGCGCGAGACGGGAATCGAGTGTCACGTTGAGCCAGCCTCCAAGAACAGCATTCGAAGGGGAGAAAAACGAATGAGGATGGCCACGGGCGAGGGGCGGCAGCGCAGATGCGTGCTGTACTGCTGTCGAACCGGAAAGGTGAGTTTTCGATATTCGGCGGTGATTTGATTATTTCCGGGCCAGCAATGTAGGGCGATTGAAGAAGGGCGACAGCGAAAGATTGAAGAAGGGCGAGATATTGACACTGCAGAATTTTCTAGGCTCTAGAGGGAACGCAGAGAAAGGAACAGAAGATAATGTGATGGTCGGGGTGACCTGACCGCTGCCACGAGCGCCGCGGCAAGCTCGCTAGCTAATTTAGTTGCGTTCTGGTCGGAGTCTTGTAGTCTCCGTGGCCGTGAGGTCCGCCAGAGCAAAACAACGGCTGGACAAGGGCGGAGTTATAGCGCCGGAAGGGGGGGGGGGGCGTCCAGGTTCGGAGGTTTGTAGCGGTCCGCGGATGAAGCCGCAAATTGTAACGAGTAATAATAGATTGAAGAAGAACCCGAGTCAGGGCCGGAAGAGCAAAGTAATTGATTTGACTTTAGTATCGATGACGGCAGGGACGGAGTGTTTGGGGGCGACGCAGGCCGGATTCAGTTGCTGCTGGGGAAAGGCTCAATGTGATTTAAACTTTGAGGGAGAGAAGAAATGGTAATAAGGCTGCGAGGCGACGGGAAGATATTGTGAGGAGGAAAGTGTTTGAAAAGGAGTGGAAGTGGAAAACTGTTGACAAGCGAAGAATGCACGTGGCGGATGTACCGTGGCGAATGTTGGCGATGGGAGAGGAAAAGACGTTGCAAACAGGGAAGCGCGCGTCCCGATGATGGCGGCCGGCAGCTGTCCTGAACTGGTAAATAGTGCAAACGAAGGACGACAGCACCACGACATTGCCAATGGAGGGGCACCCGTCGGCCCACGCTAATTTTCGGCGCTCTGACTTGTACCTTTTAACAAAACCTGTCGTGATGCTGTCACTAAGTAAATAAATATGTACATATGACCATGGCGAGCCATTGGTGTAGTATCAGCCCCGTCTTTGGTCAACCAACCTTTCCTCGCCTCTCCTCTCTCATCTCTGTCTCTTAACTCTTACTCTTCAGGGCGGGGGAGTTCGTCATCCAGGCCCCAGAACTGCCATCTGAAACCTGTCGTTGCTCCATCCAGACGGATCCATATGTAGTAGGTAAGCGGCGTGATGCTACTTGCAGGGCTTGCCGCTGTCCCTCGGTTTCGCCCATGGTGTTGGCATAGACTAATTACCAAGTAATATTTACAAGACACTGGGGGATCACCAATTGGCAATTGTTAATGGTGGCGCCACCGTGTGCCCCCGTAGACGGATACATAATATGAACCGCCTAGCTGGGCACGTCGGGGAGCTTCCTGTGGACGCCAAGGAGCTAACACCGCACAGAACCAGGTTGCTGCAAGTTATTTATCGGGGCAACAAGCTGCATCATCAGCGAGGCAACCACAACAAGAGGGCTGCAGCGAAGCCCTCGGCGACTGTCACCACTCCAGTAATACGTCGAGCGTAACTTATAGTAAGTGGCTGCTTGCTTGTTTGCTTCGCATGTGTCCTGCTGTCCATCTCGCAGTGCTAGAAACCAACCAGCCCGCACTGCCCGGCCATCCATTTCAAGTCGCCCTATCCGTATTCTCCCTCGTTGCCCGACGGGTTGTATTCTCTTCCCGCCAAGACTTGTCTCGCTTTCTCGATCTAGAACCGATGGAGCTGCCCACAAGATACAACTGGGAGAGGAAAGAAAGAAAGAAAGAAAGAAAGAAAGAAGAGAGATAAAAATGATTGCATTCCCTACCCGGTCGGTTCGATTTCTTCCCCGCAGTCGTCGTAATTAACGAACTAAATTTAGTCTGAACATGAAAAAGGTTGAGAAGCCATGCCAAAAACATGTTCCTTGGCCCAAGGTTTACTATTGCAGTCTACATACAGTACAGACTAAGTACAGTCTACATACAGTACGCGTACTGCTGCAGGGATCTCGCAGCCTCGCATTTGAATCCGAGCCCACATCAGAAGCCTGCGAGACAATGCGAGGAGTCTCCTCGTTGCCATTGTGGGCTAAATAAATAATAACGTTACTTTCGGTTCGACCTTGCAACGACTCGGCTCGAATCGCGACCTAGGCCGTTTCGTGAGATGACCTTTGAGAGTCTTGGGCATCATCATGACATAATACGCGCGCTTTTGGTTTGGTAACCTGGTGCCTGGCTGGACAGGGAACGGTACAGCAGAATATCACTGTACTTCTCTCCTCCTGCCTTGCAACTCTGGCATTCTCATCGACTTGCAACTCGCGTCCTATTTATGTTATGGAATTCTGTCGCTGCAGCTGCTTGTTGTGTGCCGATTTTCCCTCCCCACCCCGAGTCATCCCTACGGACCCTACCCTCCTTACCCTTGTATAACTTGATTCTAGCCCCTTACCGCAAGAATGCGCGCATGTCTGTCTCCGTTTGGCATGAAAAGCCCGCATCGCGCGCTTTGTACAGCTTATTGCCTCGCAGCCCTCGGAGCGAAAATGTGCGCCAACATACCCGGCCTTCCGTGAGGCTCCGACACGGGGTACACCAATCCACCGCTGTGCTCGACCTCCGCATCCCACGACTCTTCATCTCCCTCGAGGCTCAGCTGCACCTTGCCGTCGGGCCGGTTTCGCGTGGTCTCAATCGCCGTCGTGAGCTCGTCGAGGCTGTACTCGTTCCCTCCGACGTGCGTAATTTTCTGTGATGGTGCCAGGCCGGCCTCGTCCGCCAGGCTGAAGTGCCGCACGTCCACCACGTTGCCGTCTTGGTCGACGCGCACGCCCAACGAGTGCCATAGGGCAAGCCGGCGCTGCGCAACGGGCACGGGCGATTCAATCAGCTCAAGCGTGCAAGAAAACTTATAGCCAGCGCGCTCGAAGCCCTCCGTGTTGACCTGTGCCTGCGGCGTTTGCACGCGCTCTTGGAAGAAGCTCGCCCAGTCGAATGGCAGCGCCTCGTTGAGTGTCGACACGGCTTCATTCAATGTGTAAGGAACGACGAGCGGCTGCGTCACCCCTGACGCGTCAAGGAACTTCCGTGCAAAATAGTCCAAGGTCTTGGCCCCGTGGCTGCGCTCGCGGATCAAGGTGCCGGCTTCGAGCCAAAGCAGGACGCCCTCGTCGCAGTAGTCAGGGCCGTGTACGTAGCTGTCCCATCCGCTGGGCCCCCTGACTCTGAGAGGCACACCCGTGGCCGTGTCCTCGGTCGAGCGCCACCGCGACCCGACTGGCACTGCTTGTTGGCGATGGCGAGGGCGAGCTTGGTCTTGACGGTGATCGTCGCTGACAAGCCGGACCGCGCCGCCAGCACGAGGCCGTAGTATTGCGTGAGACCCTCGTACACCCGCAGCAGCCTTGCGCGCGTTTATAAGCCTGAGGAAGATTTAATCTATCGTTGGCACGTATTCATCAGGCGAAGACTTCAGCAAGCCACAGCATGATAAACTCGCGCGCCTTGCGCCAATGTCCATTATAGAAGTCCGCGGCACCATTCCACCATTGAGATCGATTGATTGCTATTAAAGTAATCTTACAGAATCTCTGATTGCTCGCCCGACTAAAAGACGTGCCTAAATCTTATATCAGGCCTAATTCACACGCATTTTTACTGCGAGGGAAGCCGTAGCGCCACACTTGACAGCGCCACCCCCACTACGCTGTGGCTTCAGTGCCCAATCCGAGCTTGAACTTTGAGGAGGGGCAGCCTTCAAACCTTCATATCCTGACCGCATATATAAAATTGCCTGACCGACTCTGCCGCTCCAACTTTTGTTCTGCGACAGCACAGATGCGATCAGTTCAATAACCCGATTCTAAATATACATACAACGACCGTCAACATGAAGCTGCTATCACAAAAGCAGTTCAAAGACGTCGAGGAGGAGCAGGTCACTCTCCAACCAGACGAGCCCGAGGACATGGTAATTACGACCAAAGACCCCAGAACCACATATATGCGCATTCTCTAAATACTTTCTTGCATAGTGGCACGCATACAACCTCATCGTCGTCGGCGACCGTGTTCGCGGCCACGCCATCCGCAAAGTCAGCCTCACCAACGGCGGCACCGGCACCGTCCAGTCGGAGCGTGTCCACGTCGACCTCACTGTCAAGGTCAAATCGCTCTTCTTCGACCCCGCCGCTTCGTCGCTGCGCGTCTCCGGCACCATCTGCTCCGAAAACGACTACGCCCCTCTCGGCTCCCACCACACGCTCGATCTCGAGGTCGACCGCCCATTTACCCTCATCAAGGCTCACGGCTGGGATAGCGTGGCCCGCGAGGCGCTCGCGCAGGGCCTCGGCGATGACCGCAACCGCGCGACCGCGACCGTCGTCATGCAGGAGGGCCTCGCCAACATTTGCCTGATTACCGAGTTTCGCACCATTTTCAAGGCCCGCGTTGACCACGTCGTGCCTAAAAAGAGAGACGCTGCCGCAACGCAGGACGCGGGCATCAAGAAGTTTTACGAAAAGACGCTCGCGACGCTTCTGAGATCGATAGACTTTGCAGCGCCGCGTCCGCTGCTACTAGCCAGCCCTGGTTTCATCGCCACGGACTTCAAGGACTACATTGCGCAACAGGGCCGCGACAAGTCCGACAAGATACTGACCTCAGTCGCTAAGCAGGCTACTGTCATTCACTCAAATTCAGGTCACATGCACAGTCTGCGCGAGGTGCTCAAGAGCCCAGCCGTCTTGGCCCAGATGCGCGACATGAATTTTGCGAAGGAGGCGCAGCTGATGGATACATTCTTCGAGCTTCTGAAGCGCGACGACGGCCGCGCATGGTATGGCTCGCACGCCATCAACAAGGCTATTGCGGATGGCGCTGTCGGCCCTGGTGGCGGCGTGCTGCTCATCAATAACTCGCTGTTCCGCAGCAACGACCTGGCGGTTCGCAAAAAGTACGTGGCGCTGGTCGACAAGGTCAAGCTGGATGGCGGCGAGACGAGGGTGCTCAGCAGCGATCACGAAAGCGGGCAGCGTCTCAAGATGCTGGGTGATATTGCGGCAATATTGAATTATCCCATGCATGACTTGGACGAGGATGAAGTGGACGAGGAACAGCCCGACATCGATAGAACAAGGCATGAAGAGGACGATGTGGGCATGTTGGACAGTGTCATTTGAGCGTCATATAGAATGTTAAATAAAGTAAAATTGGAAATCCCCCCCAAAAAATTGATCACCGACTCACTTCTAAAGCTCTTGATTTACTAACAGAAGTCCCGTTCCGATGGATACTGATTACACGGAACTTTTGTCTCCCCACTGTAGGTAGCTTCAACTGTCCGCTGCCACAAGCACAACAAATGCACTGCCAATCTAGAGATGTTTAAGCCGAGTTTGCCAGACAGTTCCAAGCTTCAAAAAGGTGCCTCGTACAGGACTTTTGCCATTGGGGTTGAAGAAGAGAGAAGGGAAATTAAGCTTCATAGAAGACATGTCGCCTTGAGGGATTCTTCCAACCTGCTCTGCCGGGGTTAACGTCCAAGAGCAATCGCCTGAGTCCTCTGCTGATAACCTGTAGCCCGGGATGGCCGCATCGGGAGTCTTCAGGCCGAACGCGCGCAGACGCGCACCGCGATGTACTTGAACAGCAGATGAACCGTCGTCTGGGTTCACAACCATCCAAGGTTTGCTGATGGTATCGTGTAGAATATACCGCTGCGGCCGGGACGAGAAAATTCGCCCTTCATACCAAGGCCTGATGGGAACACCATGGCGGGGGGATAAGAGAATCTGCCCGATTTTGAGATGTGAAAAGTACGAATCAAGAATGTGCGAAAAGGCCCGAATACCGGTGTGATTCCGAAAATCCCCTCTAATCGGCTGGCACCCGAAGATCTGCGCCGCCTCGGTATCCCTACCCGTACTGCCTCCACCGCTTCCTTCGCGACGTCTGTTGGTCTGGTTATTGGCGGCGCCACCTACTGGTTTCAAGTATTTACCTCCAAGTGATTATCACTATACTTCTTATGCGCAGTAGCTTTAGCTCCTCGTTATCTATCCTGCCAAGTCCACGTCTCTCCGTTGTTCGCGGCAATGACTGCTGCCGCTGCTGTTTAAAAATTTACTTATGCTGCCGTCTTGCCTCTGGCCATCCTTTCTGCAGTCCTTGCTAGCTATTGGTTTGCTTTCGGCGACGCCTGGAACATGCTCCTGTGTAATCCTCATCAGCCGCACTGGCAGACTGTCGTCTCCGAAAAAAAAAGGCCGAGCTGGCCGCCAAAATACCCCAGGAGTGGTTGCTTTCTCAAAGAGTAATTGACCATGCCAGGAGTAGACGAAGCATTGCCGGGGATTTCTTGGACGGCCTGCTCGATTCACATACTAGAGACATCACCACACGAGAGCCTAACGAGATTGTTCGCGAAATAGCCTCTGGAAACCTATCATCTGTGGACGTTGTGACAGCATTCTGCAAACGTGCTTCATATATCCACCAGATCGTAAGAAACTGTACCCGCATCCTACCTCCAAAGATAATAACTGCCTATAGAGTCCCGCGTTTCTCGAGATTGGATTTTACTTGGCTCTTTTGAGGGCTAAAGAGCTGGACGAATATTTCATCACCCATGGCCAGACAGTAGGCCCGCTCCACGGCCTTCCGATTACACTCAAGGATCATTTCCATACCAAGGGGCTTGAAACCAGCTTCGGCTATGTTGGGTGGATAGGGACTTTGAAGGCATCAAGGATATTAGTAAGGAGAAAAATGTCGAGAGTGAGCTGATCCGCCAACTCGTCAGCGTTGGCGCTGTGCCTATTTCCAAGACTACACTAATGGTCAGTACATGGGCCCCTGAAAATAACAACAATATTCTCGGTTATTCATGGAATCCATATAACCAAGAGCTGTCAACTGGAGGCTCCTCCGGGGGAGAAGCTCTCGTCCAAGCACTCAGAGGCAGTGCAGTCGGCTTCGGGTCAGATTCCCGAGGCTCCGTTCCGATGCCATCCTCTTACAATGACATCTACAGTGTCAAACCCTCTCCAGGGCGGCTTTCATTCAAAGACGCGGCTGGTTCTGGTCTTGGTAAATTTGCAATAACCGCAGTTGTTGGCATCATGGGGCCTTCAATTCGCACTCTTCGTCTTGCGTTCAAATCTTTAATGGAAACACGGCCGTGGGAGCATGACCCTTCTGTTCTCACAATACCGTGGAGAAGTGATTAAGAGGTATCGCTAGATGCAATTCTTAGCTTTAGCTTCATGGAAAGCGATGGGATCGTCACCCATAGAAACCTCAAAAAGTCCATTCCTTTACCAGACTATAAGAACATGACCCGGAAAATGATTAGCTTTCGTAACCAATACAGGGAATACTGGGCTTCCACAAGTCGTACCACAAAGAATGGTCAGTTCACCTGCTCTCGCCAATTATAAAAGCTGTCATACCGCAGTATCAAATAAATATGAGCTGAATGTATAGCGCTACAGTCAGCCCGGTAGATGCCGTGATTCTCCCGGTGTCACCATATGCAGGCTTCAAACCAGGCCAGTTTGACTATTCTGGTAAGTAAGATGGGTACTAAGCCAAGAGTGAATACATATTAAATTCAAGCATACACTAGCATCGTAAACATTCTCGGCTACTCC
This sequence comes from Beauveria scarabaeidicola, assembly GCA_037289395.1. Classification (NCBI taxonomy): domain Eukaryota; kingdom Fungi; phylum Ascomycota; class Sordariomycetes; order Hypocreales; family Cordycipitaceae; genus Beauveria; species Beauveria scarabaeidicola. Next base: position 8,052 of record JAEIJG010000226.1, on the reverse strand, counting down.
AGCGCCGTCGTCCAGGTGACCTTTGGGGACAAAAGGGTTGATGTGGTGAAAGACGACTACAAGCCACTTGGAGAAAGGGACAAACTCAGCATGGATACTTGTGAGCGCCATTCAAGATTCCACGTAAAGCATGCCATATTTCTCACCTGAATAATTTTCTTTAGATGACGCGGATGCAAGCGATGGCGTTCCCGCTGCCATCCAGATCCTCGTACGAGATCTCGAAGAACAGAAAATTCTCTCGATTGCTCAACTTGTTTCCGACGCGATAGAAGAGTATCAAGCCAAGCAGGAATAAATTTTCTTCTCGAAAATACATGATGCGGGGAGGAGCTTTGACACTGATGCTTGACGATAAGCATGATACTTCTCCACCCATATGAAGATTATGAAATTGAGGTTGTTGCAGCCACCAGCTGCAGCCACCAAATGCAGCGCTCTCATTGGCTCGCTACGTCGAATGACCCACAACTGTATGATAGACCTGTAACTCTTGATAGGGCAAATGTGGCCCTAAGAAAGAAAGAACATTAACACCAAAAGAACCCTACGTATTATACTATATAACCCCTTGTGATACTAATACTAATTAGTGGTTATAAAACTATAGATAGTTAGGAATTATTAAGAAGAGATAAGCTTTTTATTTTAATATAAAAATATTATATTACTAAATAAGCTAATTTAATAGGTCTAGTTATTATAAATATACTACTCCCTTATAGAGTTTTCTTAAATATAACCTCTTTTTAAAAAAAATCTAGTAGTTATTAAGTCACTAATTCCTAAGGGATTTAATTATCTTATTTTATTATAAGAAATTAAAATTATTAAATTTATTTATTAATATATTATCCTTATTATAATAAGGTAATAAGAATATAGATAATAAGGGGGCCCTTATATATCTAAGAACTATTACTAAATATATAAAATTTATTTTAAGTAATTAGGAAGATATAGAACTATTAATAATTAATATACTTATTACTACTATTACCTAAATTAATAATACTATTATTAATTTTATTTATATAAATAAGGATAATAATCTAGGAGGGATCTTTATATATATTATTAAGGACTTTACTCTTTAGATAATAGTAACCTTTATTAAGGGAAACCTACTTATTATTTATAGCTTTTATAACTAGCTATATAAATATAGTGTTTATATAGTTAGGTAGTTAAGATATTTAATTATAAAGGCGCTTAATAATCTATATAAGAAGGAAGAGATACTAGAATAAGATAATAATTAGCTACCCTAAGTTATTCTTAAGAGAAGAGTAATAGAGGCTATAACTACTAGAGTAGTTATCTTTAGAGTTAATAATAATATATACTAACTAGAAATAGGTTAAAGCTAAGGCTAAGATGCTAGTGGCTAACTATAAGTTATTAATATCCCTTATAAGCTTAAGTAATTAGTAAAGAGTTACTTAGACTATAAGAAATACTCTAGTAAGAGAGATAAATTTATTTATATTAAACTTAATATCTTTTATAATAAATATAGCCGCCTTAAAGTACTAGAAGTAATATAAGTAAGGGCACTACTTATTATATTAATTAGTGCTACCTCTAAATACTATATAGTGTAGTTATTTTACCTTAGGCTAGATTATAATAGTCTTATATTATATATTAAGTAGCACTTTAAGTTACTAATTATAATAGAGGGATATTATATTAAATAATATACTCTTAGTCTTTAAAAAACTATTAATAAGAGCCCTAGTAAGCCTATAACTAAATATATTAATTATATTATTAACTAAATTTAGAAGCTATACTATAGCCTTAACTAAAAAAAAGGTAATAGTAATAGTAAGAAAAGAGAGGCTCTCTATAGTGCTATTATTAATATTAAAGCCTATATTATAGTATTAATAAAGCTAGACCTAATATTTAATAGCCTTATTACTAAGCTTAGGTAGGTAGCTAATTTATATAAGAGGAAGAAGGCCACTAGTTACTAGGCTATTTTTATTACTAATTAAGAATACTATAATTATCTAGTTAATAATAATAGCTACTACCCCGCCTATAATAATTAACACTAATAAGCCCTAAACACCTATAGTAATACCCTAGGTAATTTTAACTAATTTAGAGGGTGTATTAAGAAGTACTACGTGTGTAGTAAAACTAGCTACTAGTTAATAAGGTACTCTAACTCTAAGTATACTATATCCTATAATATGTGGTTTAAAAAGAAAAACTATAGATTACTACTAATAGAGAAGAGATTTTAGTTATTCCTAACTAAATTTAAAGGTAATAAGTACCCTAATAAGATAGATAAGCTACTAGAGTAGATATATACTACTAACCTCTTTAATAATAATAATTATAATAGTAAAGATAAACTTAGTAAGAATTTTTTTGCCTTATTAATAACTATTACTAATAACTTCCTTATAGCTAATACACCTACTCTAGGTAAAGTTACTACTATACTTATTAACTCTATAACCCACTATACTTTATTAGCTAACTAACTAAGCTAACCCAGTAGTTATAGTTACTATATTATTACTATACCTATACTAGACCTAGGGATAACTCTAGAGTATAGTGATATCTATATATTAATATTAAGATACTGTGAGTAGAGTTTTTAAGGGATTTTACTAGATATAGGTGCCTTAGGTAATTTAATAGTAGGTATATTATAGGTTAAGGTACTACTAAGAATAATATTATACCTTAAGATTAAGGATACCCTTATATTAATTATTAAATTTAGTACTAGCTTTATTATATTTAAAGGTAAAGTTTATATACTAATAAGCTTAGGAATAATTAACTTTAGAATTCTATTAATATTAACGCCTTTTTTATTCTTATTAATTAATATAGATAAGATAAGGGTTAAATTTAATAACCTAGATAACTTATTAATCTAAAGTAATAAATAGATTCTAGTTATAAAGTAATAAGGCTACCCCTAGTAGCGAATTAATACTACTAAAAGTATAGCTTTTATACTCTCTAAGACCTAGCTCTACTAGCTATATTAACGATTTAAGCACCTCTCTATTAATTAACTAAGCTAAATCCTAAAGTGTGCTAATAAGGAATTTAATCTTAAGTTTATTAGGAAGATTAATAAAGTATACTATTACTACTAGATAAACGTATAAGCGCCTAGCTAATTTAAATTTACTCTTAAAGATAACCTTAAGTTTAACTTTAAAATAATTATAAATATCTTCTATATTTAAGGACACCTAATACTTTATATAGTTAATTCTATTATAGTATTCTAAGCTACCTAATTCCTAGTACTAACTAGCTAGAAGGCTTAAGATATATTTAATATAATTAAAGAATACTAGATAGATATATATATTAGTCTATTAGACTATATTATATATAATACTAGTAGGAACTTTACTTCTACTAAATTTAAGGAGTATATAAAGTCCTTAAATATCTAGACTTATAAAGCCCCTATTAAAGCTTATAATACTATTAGTAAAGTAAAAAGGTACTATAGAGTCCTCTACTATATTTATAAAATCCTTAATAAGGAAATAAGTAGTAATATAATATCTAACTAGAAATTATAGGCGGCTATTAAAGCTATTAATAATACTACTAGACCTAATAGTATTATACTAACTCTACTAGTATTTAGAGTATACCCCTAATTAACTAATACCTCTCTACCTAATATATTTATCTCCCGTTATACTAAAGTTATTTAGAAAGCTATTAATAAAGTTAGAAAGCTCCTAACTAAGAGGTAAGTAAAGGATACTCTTAGAATAAGGAATAGCCTAGTTACTAGTTATATTAGAAGCCTTCCCTTATAATTAGAGGTATCTATATTCTAGGAGAAAGGTAGCTAGTAAGGACTATATAGACTTATTACTATATATAAAGAGATATATACCCTAGATATACTATATAGCTTAGCTAATTTCTAGGCGATGGTTATTAGGCTATATCTAAGAGAGGCCCTAGCTCTTATTGCCGGCGAACTTATGCTTAGTACTACTAGAAGAAGTAATATAGAGAGCACGCTAATTGCCCTTACTACTAATAGCGCCTTAGCTAGAAGAAGTAGTGTAGAGGGCACGTTAATTACCCTCGCTACTAATAGCGCCTTTATTAGAAGAAGTGGTAGAGAGAGCGTTATAACTACTCTTACTACTAGTAAACCTGGTAGTAATAGAAATATAGTAGGGGAGGAAGTAAAAGAGGGATTAGAAGGGGGGCTAGCACTAAGGAGGTTAATATAACTAGGATATAGTGAATATAGCTAGAATAGGGCCCTCTTAGCTAAATTTATCTTTAATAAGGCTTTTTTTAATAAGACGCCTTATAATAAATTTATACTTAATAAAGCCTTCTTAGTAAAGGCTCTTTTTAATAATACTCTCTTTAATAAGGTATTTATTACTATTAAGGAATAAGTTAATTAAGAGTTAGTTACTAAGCTATAAGAGAAGGGCCTAATAATTATATCTAGCTAGTTATTTAAGAAATCTAACTTTAATAAGATTAGGTAGTTACTTAATAGAGGTGTCTTCTAATTTAAATAATATAATAAAAATAAATATAGCTAGTATTACCTTTTTAAGGTATAGATAGTATATAAGGTAAAGGGTAAAGGCACTAATAAGCCTTATAAGAAATCTTACCTTATAATTTATAGCTATAATAACTAAGGTAAATTTATTATATTAATAGAATTACTAATAATCTAGAGGAATAGCTAGTGGCTACTTATTATACTAGCTCCCTTACTTACTTAGAGGAAAATTAGCCTTTAGATAAGAGATATTACCTAGGTATATATATAATTAAATACCCCGCTCTAATAAGTTATTTTTATAAGATTATTATAATAGCTTTATAACTAGTACTTAAAGAGTATAATTATAAGGGTAATTAAGCCTTTATATAGTATCCTAGAAGTAAGCACCTACTAGTAGGTGACTTACTTAAAGTACTATTATAAGTAGCTTAGTATAATTACTTTAACCTTTAATCTATACTTTATAATCTCTATAGGTGATAAATTTAGCCTTATAGGAATATAAATAGATAATATAATAGGCCTAAGTGATAAGAATTTTACTTAACTTAAGGATAAGAAGCTTATAGTTACTAGATTTGCTACTAAACTAAAGGAATTCCTTATAGCGGAAACGCTACTGCTTTTTAATAATTACTAAATCACCTTAGGCTCTAATGACTTTATTATAGTTATATAGAAAGAGTAAGCTAATAGGTTAGCTCTCCTAATAACAAAGTAAGAATACGTAGAGTAATAAGCTTATAGAGTATACCTATTAACTATTTACTAGCTAGAAGCCGCTTATAACCTCTTTATAGTGGCCTAATAAAAGGAGTTAAATGATAATGATTTTAAGTGGCTTTACCGCTATCTATAATAGTAAATAGATAATATAAAGAGAGGGCTTTAATATATCCCTATTAACCTTACTAGGGCTAAGCTCTTTACCTTTATTAATAGATTATTCGCTAATAATAAAGACTTAAGCTCCTAGCTAGGTTATATTATTATCTTAGGTAATAAGGATTAAGCTAATAACTAGAGCCTCTTAAGAGGTAATATTATTATATATAGCTTAATAAAATTAAAGAGAGTAATATAAAGCGCTTTAGTAAGTAAATTATATAGTATAGTATAAGGAGTAGATATTATATACGCCCTTAATTTAACACTAGTGATAATAACTAAGAGGCTTAGCCTTCTAGAGATCTTAATAATTCTAATAACTAATTCCTTCTTACTATATAAATACCTAGTTAAATTAGGTATTATAAAAGAGAAATAACTTATAATTAATATTATAGCGCTCTAATAATTATATAAATAAAGAGAGGTATATAAGATAAGATAGATTAATAGTAGCTATAATCTAACTAATGCTATAATAAAGGTATTACTAAATCTAACGCTTAAAAGCCTTATTAATATAAACGAGATTAATATTAAGATATAGGGATAGGTGGCCTATAATAATATAAAAGAATAATGACTAGAAAAGAAGATATAAAGGCGTAGAGGTATAGAGGTATAGAGTAGAAGAAGGATATACTAGATATATATATATTAGAAGAATCTGCTTTTTATTATGTTTTTAATAGAATTAAGCTAATTTAGCTTAAATTAAGGAATTTAACGATTTTTAGCCTTAAAAGAGAAAGACTACTAGTGTTATAGCCACTAGCTATAGCTACTAAATATAGCGCTCTTATTAGCTCGCTATGTCGAATGACCTATAACTGTATAATAGACCTGTAACTCTTGATAGGGTAAATGTGGCCCTAAGAAAGAAAGAACATTAACACTAAAAGAACCCTACGTATTGTACTGTACGACCCCTTGTGATACCAACAGAGGTTATTCAAGTTGACTAAATTGCAGACTTTGTAAGTCCGAGAGAACCTCTTTTAGTGTTAGATGACTCTCGCCAATGTCGTGATATATCTCCCCATATGTCGTGAAGACATGTTTCAATTCTTTAGCCCGCCAGTTGAGAGCGGTTTCTACAGCACAACGGTTATGGCGTTCCTCCCTGGATGAGAAAGGGATGTTGGCAATGTTCGCCTTTCTCTGTCGGAGTATGGAGTACAAGGGAAGAAAAGGTACTATTTCTGTTGACTGACTGTTGGTGAAGCTGTTGCCTGGGTCAGCAGTCTCTTTCCATCTTTCTGATCTATTAGCTTCGTGACTCTTAGCGCCCGAGTATAGCAGCCTATAGGTGAGTTACGGCTAAAACTCATTTTGCATTCTTATATTAAGGTTTATACTCTAGGCATACGCTAAGAGGGTATATAGTAGCCTTTAGTATTCTAATATATATATTTATATAATATAAAAGGCTATTATAGTCTATTATCTATTATTAATTATTAATATAATAGTATTAACTAACTTTACTTACTTTATATAACTTATTTATATTATACTTATTATTATTATAAATATAATATTATTAGTAGTTATAGCTTCTAAAGCTTAGTTTAATAATATAAGAGAGTTAATAACTTAAGTACTTATAAAGGCTAATATTATTATAAATAAATAACTAAATATAATATATATATAATTATTATTTTTATATTTATTATAACTTAATTTATTATTAATATATAATTATAAATAAAGTTAATTATTAGATTTATTATAAATTTAGAATATTAAGGTAATAATTATATATATTTATAATAAAGAGTTTAAAATACTATATTTAAAATATTAAAATTATAATTATATTTTTATTAATTATATCTAGCTTTAGGGGCTAGCTAGAAATATATATATAAACTATATATACTCCTCTTAAGTATATTAATACTTATTAAAAAGTATTTATATATACTTTTATTAATTATTATTAACTAATTAAAGATATAATTAAATTAATACCTTTAAATAGTTTAATAAAGGTAAAAGAAGTAATAAGTTTATATAATATTACTTAAGTATAATAGTAATAAATTACTATAGTGTTTATTAAATAAGTAAGTATTTAGGTTTAATAAAGTTAGATATATACTTAGGTATATATAATAAGGGTTTATTAAATAATATAAGTATATATATATATTATTAGTTTATATAAAGGTAAAAACTTTATATAAACCTCTCTTTTTTAAACTACTATTAATACTTATTAGTATAAATAAATTTTACCTAAAAAAAGGTATTAACTATTAAGAGTTAGTTTAAAATTATCTTAACTAGGATATATATCCTTATTATTATATAGTCTTATAATCACCTATATAAGTAATAATATACTTATTACTACTTATATAAGAGAGATCTTAAAAGTAAAAATATTATTACTAATTAACTTACTAAGAAATAAATATAAATATAATTAATAATAAAGATCTAATTATTCTTAACTTAATAAATAATATAGACTTATTATTAAATTAACTTATACTTTAAAGTCTTACTATTAATAGTTAGGCTATACTTTAAATAGTAATTATAAATAGTATATAAGTAAGATAAGTAAGTTTAGTTATTATATATATAAAAATAAAAGAAAA
>JAEIJG010000225.1:0-39471 GCA_037289395.1 Beauveria scarabaeidicola | reverse complement strand
TAATTAAGGCTAATATAATAATATAAAAAATTAATATAAGGACCTTAATTAGTACCTAGAAATAATATATAGAAATATATATATATAGATAAATAAATAGGTAAATTTCCTACTAAATAAAATACCTTTAAGCTAATATATAATTTTCCTAACTTTATAACTAACCTTTTAAAACACTATAATTATAGCTTATTATTTATCCTAGAAGGCTCTTACCCCTTACCCTATCACGCCACTAGCCTAGGCACGTACCCCTTCTATATAATATCTATATAGAGATATATATAAATACCCACCACCTAGACTTATAGAGGTACTATAGCCTATTCTAGTATTACTTAACTAGGTGTTAATAACCTTAGAGGTATATATTTTACCTTAAATACGTGAACTTTAGCTTACTAACCTAAAGATTATCCTATAATATCTTCTAGTATAACTTAGGACTCCTAGCCTATATAGAGCCTAATCTCCTTTTATATATTATTTAAATAATATTACTTTTTTATTACCTTTACTTTTACTTCTTCTCTTATAAAATTTTCTAACTAGCGCCCCTTATAATTTAACTTAAGTAGGCCTATATAAGCTAAATTTAGTTATAAAATAAGACTAGTTTATATAAAGATATTATATTAATAATTAAAATTAAAAAAGTATATAGATATTTTTTTATTTTAATCTTATCCCCCCCTTATCCTCCTCCTCTACTAGGGCATACGCTTATAAAAAAACACGCCTTAATAAAACTAATACTTCTTATTAATAAAAATAATTCCCTTATTAAGAATTTATAAATAAATTCTTAATAAAGCTATATATACTATAAAGTATCTCCTAAGTAAGCCTTAGCACTATAAATAGGATTTCTAGTTTTAAAGGTAAGTATTAATAGTAAATCACTTATACCTATACTTATTTACACTAGAAATAGGATTTCTAGTCTTAATTATAGCTATACCTTATAAATCACTCCTAAATAGGATTACTAGTTTTAGGTATATATTTAGTAAATCACACTTATATAGATTTATACTAGAAATAGGATTTCTAGTCTTAATTATAACTATATTTAGTAAACTACTTATAAACTATATTTCTAGTCCTAAGTATAGACATATTTAGTAAATCACTTATACCTATATAGATTTATACTAGAAATAAAATTTCTAGTTATAATTATAGCTATACTTAGTAAATCACTTATAAACTATATTTCTAGATCTAAGTATAGCTATATTTAGTAAATCACCTATACCTATATAGATTACTTAATCACATTATATAGTTATTTCTTATTATATTACTTTAGTAATTAAATCACTATATTATACCTACTAAATACTATAATAGATTAGCTAAGATTACTAATTTCTAAATAAATAAATAAATACTAGGGGATAAAAAGTAAACCTTTACTAGTATATTTACTAATTAGCGTTTTATATAAGATATAGTTATAGTTATTATAGCCTATAGTTATAGTTAATAGTTAAAAGTCTAAGGGTTTAATTATACTATTACCACTATTAAAAACACTTATTATAACTTTATTATTTAAAGTAATTATATCTTATATATACTTCCTATTATTATACTTTTAAATTAGCTTTTATCCTTAAAGGGCCCTTTACTAGCTAGGTCTAGTCCCTCTATATAGCGTTCCTTTCTAATTAGATCTTATCCTACCTAAGAACACACTATTACTAATACTCCTATTAATTATTTATTTAGTTAGAGTAAAACACTATTTAATAATAAGAGTATACTAAAGGAAGAATTCCTAATACTTAAAGAGCTCGTTTATAAGCTAAGCCCTAAGCACTTCCCTATCCCCGCTAAAGGTAGTAATAGCTAGGATAATCCCGCCTATATAAGTATAGAGGCTATACCTAGAAGAATTAGCGCTAATAACAATATACCTACAGCTAATAATAATATACCTATAGCTAATGATAATATGCCTATAGCTAATAATAACATACCTATAGCTAATGATAACGTGCCTACGGCTAATAATAACATACCTACGGCTAATAATAATATACCTATAGCTAATAATACTAATAAGATACTTACGCTTAACCCTAATAATAAATAAGTCCTTAACTAGCTATACCTTAATATTAGTGAAGAGGATATAGATTCCCACTAGCTAGACTCTAGTACTAAGTATCTTTATAAGGTTAACTACTAAGCCTAAGACTTTAAATATAAAGGTATAGCCCTTACTCTTTCCCTTAGATATATATACTAATATATTATAGTAATATACTTTATTAATAAGGTATTCTACCTAAGATATATATTTACTTTAGAGGAGGCTATAAAGCTCTTCTTAACCTAATATAGTATAAACTATAGTAAAAAGAAAATTAAGCTTATAGCTAAGCTTAAGGTAGAACTAAAGTTCTATATTAATATACTTAATATTATTAGTAAGCTTCTTTATATAATCTTAAAGTTAAGTATATTTTTTAAAAAGATTATAGTAAAGATCTACTTATAGGCTTATAAGTATTACTTAAAGTATATCTATAATAGCCTTTTATTTAATATTAATAACTAGACCTTCTAAATTAGTACTAGCCTAAATCACTATAACTAGTTTATAATTATAGTTCCTAAAGACTATAATATTAATAAGGAGGTTAAGAAGGCATAGAAGAAGAAGTATCTTAGCTTTTATATCTATTATAACCTAGCCTAAGTAATAGCTAGGTATATTATCTTTATCTTTAGCTATAAAGGTCTAAGTAGTAAAGGTATAGAGGAGAGCTAGAGTATTAATAATAGTAATAAGAGCGTATAGCTAAATAGCTAAAAGTAGTAGTTATTTTAACGCCTATTCTATTTAAACTAGGCGAAATTTATTAAGTAGTAAGGGTATAAAGAGTTCTAGTAGAAATATAACCCTATATTCTATATATATAACCACAGAGGTAATATTAAAATACCACTAATATAGGATATATATAACCTTAGGCCTAAGATAGTGCTATAGAGATCTAACTCTAACTCTAAGGATAGCTCTAATAATAACTCTAATAGTAACTCTAAATCTAACTATAAAAGCGCTTCTAAAAACTAATCTACTAGTAACTCTAATAGTAACCTAGATAGCTATACTAGGTAGGCTCCTTACTCTAATAACCCTTTTAATAACCTTTTTAATAATAAGACTACCCCTATTATAATATATATAAAAAGCTTAAAAGAGATAGTAAAAGACCTAAATAGATAATAGGTGGTTATAAACTACTACTAGATATTATATACTATTACTATTAACCTCTACTATAAGTAAGGTAATAAGCTATTAGCTCCCCTAGTAAACTTTAAGAAAGTTATAAGAGAGTTTAGTACTAGTAATAGAAAGGCTATATTATATCCTTTAGCGTTTAGTATCACCTATAGTAACTTTACTATAGACTAGCTATAGGAATTTAGCTATATACTTATTAATATCCTTATAAGTAATACTAGCTATAGGAATAAGGGTAAGAATATTCTTAGTATAGAAAGTTATTAGGGCTACCTAAGTAGACTAAAGCGTACTATACGCTATAACCCTAACTATCTACTAGCTAATAAGGGTATTACTACTATAACGCTTATATTAAGCCTAAATAAGCTTATATAGCTATTATTATTAATATAGAATAAGTATATAAGCCTACTTAAGTAGCTATATAATAAGAAGTCACTAGATAATATAAGTATATCTAAGCTATTTATATATAAGTACTAGTGTATATAGAATACTATTAATAGTTAATTACTTATATACTACCTTAAGTAGGTCCTAACCCTCTATACTTATAACCTCTCCCTATAAAATACCTTATTTACTACTATACTTATACCTATTAAGTAGATTATATAGTTCTATATCTAATAGCTATTAGACACTATATATATACTTAATATATTCCTTACTTAAGTTTTCCTTAGTGTTCTCTAGATATTCTCCTATCTGTTATTATAAATGGAGGGTTTATATGGTTTTATTTGTGGTGCTACTAATTCGCAAAGTGGGTTAAAAAAAAGGGTATAAAGAGTCTATTTAAAAAAAGTGTGTAAATAGAGGGTACCTTAACTATAAATGGAGGGTACCTTGACTATAAATAGAGGGTTCCTCGATTATAAATAGAGGGTTCCTTAGCTAGGAATAGAGTGTTCTTTAACTATTAATAATAAATAAAGTGTTATTAACTAGCAAAATAGTAGAAGCTATAATTAAGTATTACTAACTAGTGATATATTAGAAGTTATAATCATAGTAATAAATAGATAGTTTATTAATAGTTAATAAATAGAGGGTTCTATAACTATTAATAAATAAAGTGTTCCTTAACTATTAGTGAATAGAGGCTTCTATAATTATTAATAAATAGAGGGTTCGTCTACTAGTAATAAATAGAGGGTTTACTTACTAGTGATAAATAAAGGGTTCTATAACTATTAATAAATAGGGTCCTCAACTCGCAGTGAATAGAGGGTTCTATGACTATTAATAAATAGACTAGTAACAAATAGAGGGTTCTATAACTATTAATAAACAGACCACTCGACTAGCAACGAATAGAGGGTTCCTAATAGAGGGCTTTAGTAGGCGCTAGGGGAGGGCTAGAAATACACACAGTAGATAGGTGCACACGGTCAGCGCCACACACTATATAATATATTATTAACTATACCGCTATAGAGATACCGTCACCTAACTAAGACACTAGAAAGTAAATATAAGACTAATATAGTAATATTATTATTATTACTACGAAATACACTATTTTTTTTATAGGCTATTACGTTAACTAGTAGCACGCGTCTTCTTCTATTATAATAGGGTAGGTGACTAAACGAAGGGTGCCTAAGGTTAACCCACTACAGCACTAGACGCGTAAGACTAGGAGGCCGCTAGTTAGACCTAACTAGCGCTATAGTGCGGGAGTAGTATTAACTCTAAAAACGATATAATCTACCTATATATCTATATATATTAATATAAATTACTAACTAGTAATAGAGTGTTCGTTAACTAGTAATAAATAGGGTTACTATACTATTAATAAATAGGTTCTTTAACTTATAGTGAATAGAGGGTTCTATAACTATTAATAAACGTAGTTATTAACTAGTAATAAATAAAGGGTTCTATAACTATTAATAGATAGGTTCTTTAACTCGTAGTAAATAGAGGGTTCTATAACTATTAATAAATAGGTTCCTTAACTAGTAGTAAATAGAGGGTTCTATAACTATTAATAAATAGGTTCCTTAACTAGTAGTAAATAGAGGGTTCTATAACTATTAATAAATAGGTTCCTTAACTTATAGTAAATAGAGGGTTCTATAACTACTAATAAATAGGTTCCTTAACTAGTAGTGAATAGAGGGTTCTATAACTGTTAATAAATGGGTTCCTTAACTCGCAGTGAATAGAGGGTTCTATAACTATTAATAAATAGGGTCCTTAACTACTAATAAGGGGTTTTAGAGGGGGTTAGTATAGGGCTAGAAATATATAAGGTGGATAGGTGTATATAGTTAGCGCTATACACTATATATTATATTATTAGCTATACTATCTAGAGAGGCATAATTATATAACTCACGCTAAAGTATATATAATACTAATACGGCTATATTATTATTATTACTATAAAAGGTACTATTTTTTTTATAGGCTATTACCTCGTAAAGTTATAGTTATAATAGGGAGGTGACTAGACGCGAGGGTACCTAAGGCTAACACACCCACTGTCTACTACGGCACTAGACGTGTGAGACTAGGAGGCCGCTAGTTAGACTTAACTAGCGCCGCGGTGTGGGAGTAGTATTAACTCTACGAATTATTATAATATACCGTTTATCTACGTATAGTAATATAAAGTACTAGTTATTAATAAAACTACTTATCTACTCGTAATAAATAGAGGGTTCTATAACTATTTAGACTACTAGGTGGAATATAATTATCTTTATCCCTAAAGCCGTATATAAATATACTATAATTTACTAAGCCTATAAAGTTCTAAAGTATACCTAATAAGAGAGGATAATATGTTAACTAGTCGTACTAATATTAGCTAGTATATATATCACTTACGTAATTAATATAAAAGCTAACCTAGCCTAGTCCTACCCTAGTAGTTACTTTAATTCCTTATCTTTCCCTAATAAGCCTAGGCCGTATATTTATTTTACGCTTAGCGTATTATCTTATATAGTAGTGGCCTTAGACCTAGTATATATAGTTTATATAGCTAAAGCTCTAGTATACTCTTTCTTATAATATAAACACTTATAGTAGTCCTTAAGTGCTAATATATATTTCTTCTTACTAGAGTTATTATTAGAGGAGGTATTAATAATATAGTGGCTTATTACCTCTTACTAGAAGAGGAAGTAGTGGCTAACGCCCCTATGCTTTCTATATCTAGACGCTATAATACTTAAGTTACTACTTTTAATAAAACTATCTATAAAGAGGTTAAATAGAGAGTTCTATAGCTATTAATAAATAGTTTCCTTAACTAGTATTAAATAAAGGGTTCTATAACTATTAATAAATAGACCACTTAACTAGTAATAAATAGAGGGTTCTATAACTATTAATAAATAGACCACTTAACTAGTAATAAATAGAGGGTTCTATAAATACTAGGGTTCCTTAATAGTTAATACGCGCTACTATAGAGCTAGAAACGCGCTATATAACATATATTATATTATCTACTATACTATATATAAAGGCACTATTACCTAACTAAGACACTAGAAAGTAAATATAAGACTAATATAATAATATTATTATTATTACTATAAAAGACATTATTTTTCTCGTAGGCTATCCTATTAACTAGTAGCACACATCTTCTTCTATCATAATAGGGTAGGTGACTAAACGCAAGGGTGCCTAAGGCTAACCCACTCCCTATCCTACTATACCCCTAGACGCGTGATACTAGATAGGTCGCTAGTTAGACCTAACTAGCGCCGTAGTATAAGAGTAGTATTAACTCCTAGAATGATATAAAGGGCCTATTTATATATAAGGTAATACCCACTACTAACTAGTAATAGAAGGTTTATTATTTATTAATATAGTGTTTCTTAATTACTAATATAGTATTCCTTAACTAGTAATAGAGGGGTTATTAATTATCTATAGAGTCTATCTTAATCACTAATAAAGTGTTTATTAACTAGTAATAGAGTATTTATTAACTATCTATAGAGGGTTTATTAACTATTTATAGAAGGGTTTATAACTATTAATAAAGTAGCTTACTAACTTATAATAGCTAGAGTATTCTATAACTATAAATGAACGGTTTCCTTAGCTAGTAAGGATAGAGGGTTCTATTACTATAAATAGAGGGCTTCTTATCTAATAATAAATAGGTTATTCTAGGACTATTAATAAGTGGTTCCCTTAATAAGTAGTAAACGGAGACTACTAATAGGGGGTTTTTTAATAGGTAATAAATAGAGGGTTCTATAACTATTATAGAACGGAATACTTAACCTATAGCGAATAGAGGGTTCTATAACTATTAATAGGCGGGTTCTTTAAATAGTATTATAATAGGTTACTTAACTATTAATAATATATAGAGAGCTCCTTAACCATAAGCTAATCTACTAGGCGTTAGTATAGAGTTAGGAAAGAAACCTAATCTATATATTATATTATCATATATATTATATTCAGAGGCATAATTACACGTCTAAGACACTATAGGGCAAATAGAAGACTAACACGGCTATATTATCATTATAACCATAAAAGATATTAGTCTCCTCACAGGCTCTCGCGTTAACTAGACTATAATAGGGTATATAACTAAGCATAAGAGTGCCTAAGGCTAACCTACTCACCGTCCTACTACCCCCCTAGACGCGTGAGACTAGATAGGCCGCTAGTTAGACCTAACTAGCGTCGCGGTACTAGAGTAGTATTAACTCCATAAATAATATAATATACCCGTTTATCTACATATAGTAATATAAACTACTTATCTATATATGATATTAGATAGCCTATGTCGTAGATAAGGTGATAAGCTATATATAGAACTAGTATAAAGATATTACCCCTAAATAGTATAAGGAGATTAAGGAGGCCATAGCTAAGCATATAGAGGCCGTATAGTCGTAGAAGGACATTAACACTATCTAGATCCCTAACCTAGAGTCACCCCCCCTTAAATAGCTTAGCCTACCTAGGGAGAATAGCCTCTAATATATCTACTATAGCTTTATTACTAGCGCTAATAGGGTTATATAAGACTATACCGCTACGTAGTATTAATAGGTTAACCTTAGATAGTGTAGAGGCTAGAGTAAGAAGCGGCTTATTAGTAATAAGGTTATACTGCCCTAGGTTAAGGGCGTGCTCTACTAACGCTTCTTTACCTCTAGGGCTAGTAGTAGCTAGTTTAAGGTTAGCCGCGAGCTAGCCTAGGAGGGCGCCGCCCTATCGCTAACATATATCGCCCTACGCCTAGCCCGCTAGCACGTAGAGGCACTAGCTAGACTAGCTCTTAGCTTAGTCGACGTATATAGTGAGTATAAGGGGCCTAACGCCTAGCTTTAAAGGACTAGATAGGTAGAGTACTTTATAAGCCGCGCCTAGGAGTAGATACTAAGCCTATAATAGCCGCTTAAGGCGCGGGAGTACCTTACCGCCGCCGTTACTAAGTAGACTAGTAATATTATTATTAAGGCTAAGTAAGTCACCTACTAGGATAATATTAACTCTACTATCTTATTTAAGATCTATTATATATCTACTAGTAAGAAGCCTCCTATACCACTCTTTACGCACCTTAAGATAGTAACTCACACTAAGTATAAGGATAAGTTTATCTATATTATTATTACCCTTATCTATATACTATAGTCACTATAGACTAATAAGCGCCTAATTAGGCTGTCTAGGCTATAGGCTAAGGCTTAGGAGGCCGTGTAGCACGAGTATACCTACTTCGCGGCTAAGGGCGAGGGGGGTAGTGACTAGGGCGTGATATAGCGCTCTATCTAGCTATAGCTAGTCTCGCTTATCTACTATAAGATCTACAGGTCTAAGCTTACTAATAGCCTTATCACGGCTATTAGCGTTACTAATATACGTAATAACAGCGGCTAGTTATACCTATAGCACACTACGTAGTAGCTATCCGCTATTATCTACGTCTTAAGGGTCCTCGCCCTCTAGTACTACTAGCTTAAGTAGGAGGAGCTTATTAGGGCGCTACCCCTAGGTAGCGACGTTAACCTAGATAAGGTAGGCGTCCTTAGCCTCTTCTCCCTTATCTATAACTACACCCGCCGCTATATAGTCTAGCTAGGTAACTACACACGCGTGGAGCCTACGCTAATAGACTAGCTACTTAACGCCTACGTGTATAGCTTTAAGGTTAATAGTACCACGCCTATATAGCTATATATCTAGTAAGATAATATATAGTAGACTATTTACTATAAGTAGCTAACCCTCTATATAAGCTAGCTATTATATATAGTCTATACTATAGTTAGGGAGGCTAGGGCCGCTATAGCACACACTATACTCTACGAGGATAATAGCCTAGCTAACCTACCCCTAATCCCCTAGTGGTCTATCGCTAATAACATAGACTATAATATAGTTAGCTATAACTTCCTTAAGGACCTACGTAATAGCTAGGCTAGGGGTAGGCTATTCTAGCTACTAGACTATATTACCTATAGGAAGGAGCTATATAGTGGCTAGTTATGTGGCTAGGGCCTACGCGATAACACTATATGCTATTAGGCTATATATACTAACACTATGCGTGAGAAGCTACTATTCCTTATATATATAATATCTATACCCACGCGCGTTACTAAGATTATTAGTGTCTACTTTTATAATACTACTAATAGCGGCCTCTATAATATCCTTATTATTAATAGCGCTATTACCTTTATTATAGCGTACTATAAGAATATTAGGTAGAGTGGCTAGGCTAAGATTATCTACTACTTCCTCCTGTGCGAGGTTAGCTAGCTCCTTATATAGTACCTCTAGCTTATCCTCCCCTTCTAGTAGACCACCCTCTCCCTACTTACTAACGTTAACCTAGATAGTATATACCTAATAAGCCCCTTCCTCTAGTTAAGGTAGGTCGCCGCGGCTACGCTACCGCCTGCCGCTACTAACCCTAACTAGGCCGCCGCTATAAGCGCCTCTATTATATAGGCGTAGGCGCTAGATAAGCTCTAGTATATTATAGTTAACTATAGCTAGTATTACCTAGGGTAGTACCTAGGCCTATAGGACTAGCGCTAGACTATTAAGTCTATCACCTACTACTATATCTAAGTATTTATCCTAAAGCTTAACTTAATTAGCCTTACTAATAACCCTAATAGTATAGCTAAGGACGACCCTATTAACCTCTAGGCTAGCTACTTATTATATATAGCTAACCTCGTCTATAGCTATAAGATCGGGCTTAGTAGCTTAGGCCTCCGCGTAAGGGCTAAGGAGTTCTACGTTATTAGCACTAAGTGGTACTAGTTCTTAGGGCTAGGCGAGCCCGCCTAGGCCCGCTAGCCGCCTAACCTACGGAAGTGTCCCCTCACTAACTAGTAGCGTGACGCCGCTACTATCACGTGTGTTAAGCGCCTCTATACTACTACTACCACCGCCTAGCTTAAGTAGCTCCTTAAGGATAGGCAGAGGCCCTATAGTAAGTAAGAGCGTGTCTTAGACACTATTAAGGCGGGCTATACCCTAGTCCTATATATTACTAGTATAGGCGAGGGTAAGAGCCTAGCCTTTATACTACCTACCGCTTACTCGCCTAATAGCGTTAATATCGTTATTACGCCCCTACTCCTCCTTAAGAAGGATATTAAGCACTACTACTATAAGCTTAGTATTTATATAACTATATAGTGGCCTAGCTAGTAAAATAGGCTTACTACTATTATCCTTATTACCCCTAAGAGTACTATCTTACTAAACTTTACTATATTTATATAGCTAATATTATATAGGGGTGATATTAATAGGGTTATACTAGATAAGTACTATATTATCCTTAACGCGTGTAGGCCTAATAGTAAGACCCTAGGCTTTTACCTAAGGCTATTTAAGCTTAGTAATATTATAGCCTTATAGTGTGTCTAGGTTATCTTACTTACCACTACCCTACCCCTTACTAATAAGCCTAAGCTCCTCTATAGGCTAGGGCTAATATAGTCCCGCCCGCTTATATTCCATAGTAATACTATCTACTATAATATATAGTATAGTATTATCACTATTACCACTAAGCCTAACTAGGGGTAGGTGTCTACTAAGGAGGACACTATAGTTAATATAATCTAAGACTATAAATAGTAGTATACTATTATCTATATTAGCTCTAGGCCATAGGTAGACACACTTAGCACTAGGCTTAGGTGCTATATCTTCTACTCTACTATTAGGACTACCCTTAAGAAGGAGGTCACCTATAAGGCGTAGGCTACACTTAAGACTAGGCATATAGTCACTATAGGCGCCCTTAGCCTTAGCGTTAATATCCCTAATATTAAGCTAGTTATTTACTATAGCCTCTCCTATAACCTACCTAACTACTACTAGGAGAGTAGCTATAGTAGGCATAATAGTAGGAGGGCGCTATCTCTTATAGTGTACTACCCCTAGGGCGCACCCCACCTAAATAATAGTACGCCCCGCTAGTGATAAGTGCTTAACCTTATCTATAGTGATTAATACTAACGCGCTATCCTTAACTCTATTATAGACGGCGTCTATAATAGGGTCGCTTACTAGGATAGTAAGGAGTACTATAACGTCTACCGCCTTACTACCGCCCCGCCTAAGCCACAGTAGTCATGCTATAAGCTTACATCTAACCCTATTATTAATAATAAGGTTAATAATAAGGTTAATAATAAGGTTAATAATAAGGTTAATAATAAGGATAATAATAAGGATAATAATAAGGCTAGCACGCTACCTTACTTTACGTCCTAGTGTGGCTTAGAGGACAGCTACTACCTACTAACTTTATCCTTATTATAGAGCTTATATAATAGGCGTGATAAGGACGCTAACGCTACTATAGCCGCCCTTATCGCCTAGCGGCAGAATAAGGCTAGGTAGCTATAGTAGTAGTCTCTCTACTGCTAGTAGGACGCCGCTAGGACGATTAAGTAGCTTAGCCTCCGCGTTATAGACTAGGCTAGCGGCTATATCTTCTATAGGGTTACGCGCCCTGCGCGTAAGGCCTACGACGAGGACTAGTGCCTTAAGAAGGTGGGCTTTATAGCCTAGACCTTTTACACCGCTATTAACGCCTTCCCCGCGTGCTTTATTAGCCACACTAGTATAGCTAAGTACTCTAGCTACTTTTATTATAAGCTACTACCTAGCCTCTACGCTAGGTGGGTCCTTACACTAGGATATTAGGCTATATTCTCTATAAATAGGGCCGCTAAGTATACCTACCCTAGGCTTATTATAAGGGTATACTACGCTACTAAGCTCCTCGTAGATAAGCCTTACCTCTTCTTTATAGCCGCTACCTACTAGGTAGATCCGTAGGTGAGTATAGTGACTAATATATAGCTTATATATAAGAAGAACTTTAGTATATAGCTTAATAGTAATAACCTTAGCTATATAGCCCTCCGCGTTATATAGGCGCTAGATAGGTAAGAGGGCTTGCCACTAGCCCGCCCTTACTACCGCCCTAGTTAGACCTAACTAGGCACCCTATAGATAGCCCTAACTAGCGCTATAATCGCCGCCCCCCTAGTTATCTAGCTTAGTAGGTATTAATAGAATATATCTAGACGTTATACACTAGGCCACGCGCCCCCCTTACCTATAATAGACTATATACATAGTACCCTAGACTAATATAGATAGCATAAGGAGCTACGTAAGGCATCTATAATTAAGACTAGGTTTAGCTTAAGAAGTATAGTAGTATATTTATAGTAGGGAATACCCTATCTTATAGATTATTAGCGCGTAAGATATTATAAGTAGAATATCATATGTAGTATATTACGTAAATAGGCGGCCCTATAGGATATATCTACACGTAGTGTTATAGAAAATTCCTCGCCTATATAGTAGCCTTTTAACCCTTTAATAGGTAAAACTATATACCTAATACTAACTCACTAACCTCCCCCCTTCACTTAAGAGATACTACCTACTATAATAATACACTATACTACCCTAAGCTAGTAATAGCTAGGCTACTTAACTATATACCGCCTAATATATATACACTAGAGTAGGGTATACTAATAATATTATACTATATGTAGTCCTAGGCCGTTAATATAAATAACCTAGTGGGTATACTATAGCATACTATGCCTAGTAGCTTACCTGCGCTAGTATACCTAGTCCTACGTGATAATGCCTAGGTAGGCGCCCCTAACGCCTCGTTATATAAGGTCCTAGCGCGCCTTAGGTTAGGCTGTTACTAAGTGAAGACTATTATTTCTACTAGACCTTACTAGGCGTGTGCGCCTAATAGATACGCCTAATAGGGGCTAGTAGGCGTATATATATATAAGCTACTATATATAATAGTAGGGTTACTAGTGATATTAAGCGGGAAGGGTAAAAGAATATTATAGTACTATAGGTAATATAGATATAACTAATCCTAATAGTTATATATAATAACTACTATACTACTAGTTAGGTCTATCTAGTAAGCTAGGTAACGCCTACTTATAAATAGCTATACTAGGTGTTTATAGACTAGGCTAGCGTATAGGTGTTTATAGCTAGTATATATATATATAGTAAGCCCTACTAGCTAGTAGAGGTAAATTATAAATATAAGATATTATTTACTTATATAACTATAGCTAAACCACACTAGTGAGTGAGGGTTACGGTTAGCTAAAAAACGGAATTTACAGTCGTCCACATATAAACAGATTCCTAGCTATTAAAGTCATCCACATATAGACGGATTTCTAGCTACTAAAGTCATCCACATATAGACGACCTATACACCTAGATTCCTAGCTATTAAAGTTATCCACATATAGACGACCTATACACCTAGATTCCTAGCTACTAAAGTCATCCACATATAGACGGATTTCCAGCAGCTAAAGTCATCCACATATAGACGACCTACGTACTTAGATTCCTAGCTATTAAAGTCGTCCATATATAGACAACCTATACACCTAGATTCCTAGCTATTAAAGTCATCCACATATAGACGACCTATACACCTAGATTCCTAGCTATTAAAGTCATCTACATATAGACAGATTTCTAGCAGCTAAAGTCATCCACATATAAACGACCTACGCACCTAGATTCCTAGCTACTAAAGTCATCTATATATAGACAACCTATACACCTAGATTCCTAGCTATTAAAGTCATCTATATATAGACGACCTATACACCTAGATTCCTAGCTATTAAAGTCATCCATATGTGGACAGATTTCTAGTAGCTAAAGTCATCCACATATAGACAACCTACGCACCTAGATTCCTAGCTACTAAAGTCATCCATATATAGACGACCTATACACCTAGATTCCTAGCTATTAAAGTCATCCATATATAGACGACCTACGCACCTAGATTCCTAGCTACTAAAGCCATCTACATATAGACAGATTCCTAGCTACTAAAGTCGTCCACATATAGATAGATTTCCAGCAGCTAAAGTCATCCACATATAGACGACCTATATACCTAGATTCCTAGCTATTAAAGTCATCCACATATAGACGACCTACACACCTAGATTCCTAGCTATTAAAGTCATCTACATATAGAAGACCTACGCACCTAGATTCCTAGCTACTAAAGCCGTCCACATATAGATAGATTCCTAGCTACTAAAGTCATCCACATATAGACGGATTTCCAGCAGCTAAAGTCGTCTACATTTAAACGACCTACGTACCTAGATTCCTAGCTATTAAAGTCATCCACATATAGACGACCTATACACCTAGATTCCTAGCTATTAAAGTCGTCCACATATAGACGACCTATACACCTAGATTCCTAGCTATTAAAGTTATCTACATATAGACAGATTTCTAGTAGCTAAAGTCATCCATATATAGACGACCTACGCACCTAGATTCCTAGCTACTAAAGTCGTCCACATATAGACGACCTATACACCTAGATTCCTAGTTATTAAAGTCATCCACATATAGACGACCTATACACCTAGATTCCTAGCTACTAAAGTCATCCACATATAGACAGATTTCTAGCAGCTAAAGTCATCCACATATAGACGACCTACGTACCTAGATTCCTAGCTATTAAAGTCATCCACATATAGACGACCTATACACCTAGATTCCTAGCTATTAAAGTCATCCACATATAGATAGATTTCTAGTAGCTAAAGTCATCTACATATAGATAACCTACGCACCTAGATTCCTAGCTACTAAAGTCATCTATATATAGACAACCTACGTACCTAGATTCCTAGCTATTAAAGTCATCCACATATAGACGACCTACACACCTACATTCCTAGCTATTAAAGTCATCCACATATAGACGACCTATACACCTAGATTCCTAGCTACTAAAGTCATCCACATATAGATAGATTTCTAGTAACTAAAGTCATCTATATATAGACAACCTATACACCTAGATTCCTAGCTACTAAAGTCGTCTATATATAGACAGATTTCTAGTAGCTAAAGTCATCTACATATAGACGACCTACACACCTAGATTCCTAGCTACTAAAGTCATCTATATATAGACGACCTATATAATTCCTAGCTACTAGATTCCTAGCTACTAGGTTCCTAGCGGCTAGATTCCTAGTTACTAAAGTCATCTACACATTAATAACCTAAGCACATAGATTTCTAATCACTAGAGTCCCGGCTACTAGGTTCCTAGCGGCTAAATTCCCTAGCTACTAAAGTTATCTACACATTAATAACCTACACATATAGATTCCTAGTCACTAGAGTCCTAGCTACTAGGTTCCTAGCGGCTAGATTCCCTAGCTACTAAAGTCATCCACACATTAATAACCTACACACGTAGATTCCTAGTCACTAGAGTCCTAGCTACTAGGTTCCTAGCAGCTAGATTCCCTAGCTACTAAAGTCATCTACACGTTAATAACCTATATACTATAGAATTATAGCTACTAAAGTCATAAATTAATAGACACTACTTCATATAATATTTTACTATAGAACTTTATAACACTAGAATTCTATAATATAATACTAAAAAATATTATTTATATATATTATAATAAATAGGTTATTTATAGCCTAAGGTAAGATAATAGTTTAGTAAGGCGTCTAGTATAATAAAATAAAATTAATATATATTATATTAAATACTAAAGTAGAGGGTATAGAAGATATAAGATTTAACTAATAAGGTAAATATATAAAACACACTTATAGACATATCTCCTAAATAAGAGTAAAATAATAATAGTAGATATTAGTATAAATATAGATAGGGATTTATAATATATATCCTATTTAGTATAATTAGTCTACTTTTAATAAATAATAGTCTATACTAACTATCTTACTAAAGGTATTAATAAGGCTTTATAGCGCTTACTAACTATAAGTATAAGATTAATATAGATAAGGAAGGACACTAATAAGCTTAGTATTAATTATAAGACTAGCTCCTATATAAGAGGGATAGTCCTATAATATCACTATCACACATATATATCTATATATAAGGTTACTAGTTAAGAGAGACTATAATCATAAGATAATCCTAATATATAATAATAATAATAATATTACTATTACCTTATCCTTACTAACTTATTAGTAGCTTACCTCTATATATATACTTCTTTATATATAATATATAGCCTAGCTTCTCTTACTTATATATTCCTTTATATATAGCTCTCCTTAGGCTATAACCCTAACACTATATATATAGTAGATATAGACGAGGACACTAATAAGCTTAGTGTTAATTATAAGACTAGCTCCCACGCGAGAGAGATAATCCTATAATATCACTATTATATACGCGTGTCTATATATATAATAACCATATTATTAATAATACCTTATAGACCCTACTACCTAGAAGTATAAAGTAAATATAGACTAGGACACTAATAAGCTTAGTGTTAATTATAAGACTAGCTCCTATATAAGAGGAATAGTCCTATAATATCACCGTTATACACACATGTCTATATATATAATAACTACATTATTAATAACACCTCGTAGACCCTACTACCTAGAAGTATAAGGTAGATATAGACTAGGACGCTATAAGCTTAGCGTTAATAATAAGACTAGCTCTTATATATAGGAGTAATAGTATTATAATATCGCTATTATAGACTTATATTTTATATTAGTAATAACCACCTTAGATACTTAATACTAGTAATAATATATCTAGCTATATTATTACTAATAATTATATACTATACATTAGTAGACCCTAATAGTAGCTCTTCGCCTAGGAAGCCCTACCTTAGAAGTAGCGGCGTAGAGCTTAAGCGGCTAACCTATATTAACCCCTTAATACACCTCACGATTTAGTAACCTAAGACCGTTATAGGCCTAGCACACGTCTTACTTAGCCCATATAAGGAATATCACTATAAGCGTTCTCTAGCTCTTATAAGTAGGAGAGGCAGTCCTATAAGAATATATTATATCTATTATAACCGCCCTACTAGTTATAATAGTATAGATCTTATATACTCTATATAATATATATATAAACTTAGTGTAATTAGTAGCTATAGCCTTAGCTAAAGTAGTATATTCGTAGTAAACGCTTATATAGTACTAGAGAGTAGAGGTATTAATAAGGCACTATCTAGCTCCTACGCAGGGGAGGGGCAGTTATATAACGTCACTGTCCTAGCCACACTATCCCACCTAGACACTTAAGTTCTTTACTAATATAAATAGTTAGGTTAAAAGTCTAATACTCTAGTATTAGTTAATACTAAACCCCACTAAGTAATCCGTTAGTAAACACTAATTATAATAAATACACTATTCCTAGCATATACTATAAATATTAACTAATACACCCACTCTTACGGCTATAGAGAAAATAGCGTTAACTTATAAATTAATAATATTAGCCTATGTCCTTCTTAACCTAGATAAAGAATACTATCACTAGTATTACCTAAGTCTCGCGCGTAGGGGCGATAGTACTATAGCGCCACCACCGCAAACATGTGCTTTACATCTATAATAACCATATTCCTAGAGGCGTTAATAACACTTTATACGTCCTACTACCTATAAGTATAAGGTTAATATAGATAAGGACACTAACGAGCTTAGTATTAATATTAAGTCTAGCTCCTATATATTATAAATATATACTTCCTATCTATAATAACTACGTTAGATAATTAACACTAGTGATAATATATCTAGCTATATTATTACTAATAATTATATACTATATATTAGTAGACACTAATAGTAGCTCTTTATCTAGGAAGCCCTGCCCTAGAAGTAGTAGTATAGAGCTTAGGCGGCTAACCTTTAATAATACCTCGCTTAATACGCCTTATAATTTAATACTAGGCCTAGTACACGCCCTACTTAACCTAGAGGAGGAATACTATCACTAGTATCATCTAGCTCCCACGTATAAGCCACAGTCCCGTTATACCGCTATTATAGTGCTTTATATTTATAATACCCGTATTATTAATAACACCTTATAGAGCCTACTACCTATAAGCATAAGGTAGACATAGATAAGGACGCTAATAAGCTTAGTATCTATATTAAATCCGGCTCCTATATATTATAGACACGTGCGTCTTGTCTATAATAACCACCTTAAACGCTCACCGCTAGTAATAATATATCTATCTACATTATTATTAATAATTATATACTATATGTTAGTAGACACTAATAGTAGCTCTTCGTCTAGGAAGCCCTACCTTAGAAGTAGTGGTGTAAAGCTTAAGTAGCTAACCTTTAATAATACCTCATTTAACACGTATTATGATTTAATACTAGGCCTAGTATACGCCTTACTTTACCTAGATAAGGAATACTATCACTAGCGTCATCCGGCTCCCGCGCGTAGGCTATAGTCCTACTACACCACTATCACAGTACTTTATATCTATAATACCCACATTATTAATAACACCTTATAAAGCCTACTACCTATAAGCACTAGGTTAATATAGATAAGGATACTAATAAGCTTAGTGTCTATATTAAGTCTAGCTCTTATATATTATAGATATATATTTCCTATCTATAATAACTACCTTAGACACTTAACGCTAGCGATAATTATCTAGCTACGCTATTCCTAATAACCTTATACTATATAGTGGTATACCCTAATAGTAGCTATTTATCTAGGAAGCCCTTACCTATAAGTAGTAGTATAGAGCCTAAGTAGCTAATCTTTATAAATATATTATAATTTAATAACTATAACCTATTATAGGCTAGCTATATATTATACTTAACCTATATAAGGAATATTATAATAAGTGTCCTTTAGCTCTTATAAGTAGGAGGGGTAATTCTATAAGTATATACCTCTATTATAACTAACTTACTAAAAGTAATAATATAGATCCTAGGCGTGTTATAGAATATATACACTTAGTTAGTGTTATTAGCGGCTATAGCCTTAACTAAAGTAATATATCTATAGTAAACACTAGTGCGGGAGGTATTAATAAGGCTTTATAACGCCCGCTAATATAGTGTTATAGGCGACTTAGTGTTCTCTAACTCCCACACAGGGGAGGGATAGTTATATAAGGCCACCGTCCTAGCCACGCCATCTTACCTAGATTCTTAAGAACCGCCTAGTTCTTTACTAATATAAATAGTTAGGTTAAAAGCCTAATACTCTAGTATTAGTTAATATTAAACCCTACTATATAATCTATTAGTAAACGCTAATTATAATAAATATACTATTCCTAGTATATATTATTAATATTAACTAATATACCTACTCTTATAGCTATAAGGAAGAAACCCCTTATATTAACTTATAAATTAATAACCTAAGCCTATTATTAACCTAATACACCTCCTACCTAACCTAGATAAGGAATTTATTCCTAGCCTCCTCTGCCTCCTATACATAGAAGGGATATTCCCTTAACACCGCCCTTATATAAGCGCGCTCTCTATTACTAATAACCACCTTTAACACTTAACACTAGCTACACTTCTCCTACTAAGCTATTACTAGTAATTTTATAATATATATTAGTATACCCTAATAGTAACTCTTTATCTAAGAAGCCCTATACTATAAGTAGTAGTATAAAGCTTAGGCGGCTAACCTTTAATAATACCTTACTTAACACGCCTTACGATTTAATAATCTAGGCCTAGTATATGTCTTACTTAACCTAGATAAGGAATACTATTATAAGCGTTATCTAGCTCCTATATAAGAGGGATAGTCCTATTATACTACTATCACGGCGCGTTATATCTATAATACCTGTATTTAGGGCTTAATACTAGTAATACTTATCTTATTATATTATAACTAATATTATTATCTATCTAAGGGTAGTAATATAATTTAGAATAGATATATTAGACCTAATTAGTAATATTATATTTATAAAAACTATATTAGGTGTAACTAGCTAACTATAATAGTATACTACTATAGAGGCTCTATAGATAAAAAAGACCACTTACCTTAATAAGAATAGAAATAACTTAAAAGCCTATTTTATATATAATTACTAGTATATTATATTATACTTAGGAGCCTAGTAAAGGTTTTCTCTATTTCTAATAATATTATAATATATAATAACTCTTCCTTTTTCCCTAGTAATATTATGCCTCACCTAATATAACATTTATAATACTAATAATATAATATTTCTAAAGATTATTTTTAACTTATATAACTAACTTATTTAGTCTATTACTAGCTACTATAAGGCTTAACGCTATCTATTAAGATAGCTCTTTATAGCTAATTTAAATAATATCAAATTATTAGTAATTATATACCTATCTCTTATACCGCGATACCTTAAATTCCTTCGCTACCACTATCTCCCTAATTCTTATATATTATCTAAAAGTAGAATTAGCCTCCCTAATATAGCACTCTTTATTTATAGAAAAATTATATACTATAATAGAAGATATTCTAGCTATAATTTTATATAACACGCTATGTATATATAAAGATATAGAGGGGTAGGGGTATAGTAATAAAACCTATTATAACACTATAGTAAAACACTACACTTAACGTCTTAATAAGTTAATATATTATAGTGCCTAATAATATAGTTATATAAGAGAAAAAATAGTATAGTAGAAAGTAGACTATATAAGATAGTAAAGATAGTAAAGCTTGCTATATAATCTACACTATAGACACCACCTTAAGAGCCCCTAGAGCCGCCACTAAAACATATTATAACTACTTATATACCTCTAAATGCGCTTATAATAATATAAAGAGATAGTAAAAACCACGATATTAATTACTAGTATATTAAGACACTTAAGTAAGCCTTTACCTAGAACTATAGCCTAATCCACACTATAGCCTTAAACTATATATAAGTCCTATATTCTTATAAATAACTAGATAAGATACTTCTACATATTATATCTAGTAGAATACTATATCCTTAGGAGCTATATAACTTCTATAACTAGGTTAAGGTTAATAGTGAAAATAAGCTTAAGGTTCTTAATAGCTAATATTATATAAAAGCCTTTATAGAATAGGCTAAAGACTATACTCCCTTATAAGATAATAATATATAGTAGATATATAAGCTATTCTACCGCGGTTAGTTTTATAACCTATATTACTAGCGATTAATAGTATAACTACTAATAAATATATAGAATTACTATCTACTTAATAAGACTATTAAATCTAAATAAACTATAATATTATTAGTAGACTAAATATATATAGTGATATATAGATATAAGCCCTCGCTATTATCTAGAGTAATAAAGATAAATTTAATAGTATATACTTAAAAGTCATATAAAGTATAGCTACTAAGCTAGCTCTAAGTACACTAGGCAGTCTAAAGGCTAAGTAGCTTATAACACTATAGGGGAATAAACGCTAGCGTAAACTTATAATAAAGTAGTACTATATAGCCCTAAGCAAACACTTATTTAAAGTACTAAGGTAGGTTAAGATAATTACTCTAAGGGTTAATAAGGTATATTATACTATACTATTTACTATATCTACTATAAAAAGTTATAACGCTATTAAGTATATATAATATTATACTAATAGTAAGTAGTTCTTTATTATAGTGACTAAACACACTACCCACACACTCTATACTCTTAGCGGTACTAAAACTATCTTACCCTAGGATTAGGAGTAGCTTATCACTATCCTAGTATAAGACCTAGGCTATAAGATAATAATAAAATAACTATTCTACCCCTAAGTAATAATAGGTTAGATTATAGATAAGACTAAATAAGCACTAAAACTCCTACTTTAGCTAGATAATAAGTAATATTATTAAATATACTAGACACTTATCTAGTAAATTAATATAATATTTATTAATATATTATTAATAATAAAGCTAACTAGAGGTCTACTTAAGACACTATAGTAGGTTATACTATATATAATATACTAGACAAATAATTTTAATAATAAAGGCCCTAGTAAAAGCGAAAAGTAGAAACCTAGAATCTAAGAATTACTAGTCTAGAGCCTAGATAGTATACTATAATAGCTAATAGATAAGCGCCTTATAAAAGTAATTAGTAAGCCTCTAATCACTAGCTATATAAGTATAGCTAATAAGGCTAGTATACTCCTATAGTAGGAAATTCTTAAATACACACTATAGTATATCGCCACACTATAAAGGACTAATATCTAACACTACCTAGAAGGGCTATTTCTAGATAAGATAGACACTATTATATATTATTAACGCTTTACTATAGACTCACCCTAGCTAGCACTACTATATATTATATAAGAATATATCCTAGCCGCTAGGGTATAGTAGACTACTAAGGCCTCTACTAAAGAAGAAGGCATAGGTAAAGAATAAGAAGATATTATTAAGCATCTATTAAAACACCTCTATCACTAAGCTAATCTATATAAGTACCTACTTACTTACTTACTATAGACTACGCGGTTTACTATAGAAGTAGCCACATAGATATATAGGAGAATAGAGGATAATAAGCTAGCTAACTATTATAGCTATAAGAATAATATAAAACAAAGTCCTATATAATTAAGTTATATTAGTATAATAAGCCCTACCCACTATAACCTAGACAGGGACACTATACCTAACCTAATAGGTAATACACTTATTAATAAAATAAGATATAGTCTAGGTACTAGTAGTAGCGAAAAAGACGCCTTAAGGGTTAATAAGGAAGAAGAGGGGCTTACTTAATATATAGACGCTAGGCCTAGAATATTAGGTGATAATAGCTACTAGATATATACTAAAGCTAATAATTTAGGCGATAGTAAAAGTAATATAGACATAATAAATACTAGGGGTAATAAGAGAAAGGGGGGGGGTAGGTATAGAGATAAAGAGATAATATAATAAGATAATAGCATATATAAGGATAGCCACTACTAAAGCCATACTACTATATCCTCTACGCCTATAACTTCTATAACTATAGCTCCTAAGCCTATACTACACTAAAGTACTCTATTCTATATAACTACCCGCGATAGATTACTAAGTATTCGCTAAGGCTTAATAGCGTTAGTAAGGCTATAAATAACACCTATATCCTATCCCACATATAATAGGAAAGGCTACCTTACTATTAAACCTACGAAGCGGTACCCTACCTACCCTTTATTTATAATCTACTAAAAGATATTATAGGAAATTATTAATATAGAGCTAGAGTTTATAGTTAAAGTAACGCTATTACTAAACTATTAGAAGACTACTAGTAAGGCTAAGACTAAATAGATACTTAATAGTTTATTATAGAATATATATATTTATTTTTTTTATATAGAGTTACTTTTACTCTAATTACCTTAGCTCTTCTTAGATAGTATATAATAATTTTTACCTATTAGAGCGGAATAATATAATATTTAGTGAGAACCGCGAAAAAACCATAGTATAATATACTATATATAAGCTTAAGATTATACCTATTATGATTTATAGATATCGTTCTCCTAAGAGTGTATATATGCGTCTAAAGGATTTATAAGAGTCTTATTAAGAGTATTATACTAGCGGAATTATAATTAATAAATTATATTAGTCATATTTAATAAAAGTACTAAAGAGTTACTATATAATAGAAATTAAGTATAAGAAACGCGAAAAAGTTATCTCTTCCTTCTTAGGGTAGAGGCAGTCTATTTAACCTATAGTATATACTAGCTATTACATAGCGCATCTCCACTACTAATTAAGGCTAATATAATAATATAAAAAATCAATATAAGGACCTTAATTAGTACCTAAAAATAATATATAGAAATATATATATATAGATAAATAAATAAGTAAATTTCCTACTAAATAAAATACCTTTAAGCTAATATATAATTTTCCTAACTTTATAACTAACCTTTTAAAACACTATAATCATAGCTTATTATTTACCTTAGAAGGCTCCTACCCCTTACCCTATCACACCGCTAGCCTAGGCGCATACCCCTTCTATATAATATCTATATAGAGATACATATAAACACCCGCCACCTAGACTTATAGAGGTGCTATAGCCTATTCTAGTATTACCTAACTAGGTATTAATAACCTTAAAGGCACACATTTTACCTTAAATATATAAACTTTAGCTTACTAACCTAAAGATTATCTTATAATATCTTCTAGTATAACTTAGGACTCCTAGCCTATATAGAGCCTAATCTCCTTTTATATATTACTTAAATAATATTACTTTTTTATTACCTTTACCCTTACTTCCTCTCCTATAAAATTTTCTAACTAGTGCCCCTTATAATTTAACTTAAGTAAGCCTATATAAGCTAAATTTAGTTATAAAGTAAGACTAGTTTATATAAAGATATTATATTAATAATTAGAACTAAAAAAGTACGTAGATATTTTTTTATTCTAATCTTATCCCCCCCTTATCCTCCTCCTCTACTAGGGCATACGCCTATAGAAAAACACGCCTTAATAAAACTAATACTTCCTATTAATAAAAATAGTTCTCTTATTAAGAATTTATAAATAAATTCTTAGTAAAGCTATATACACTATAAAGTGTTTCTTAAGTAAGCCTTAGCACTATAAATAGGATTTCTAGTTTTAAAGGTAGGCGTTAGTAGTAAATTACTTATACTTATACTTATTTATACTAGAAATAGGATTTCTAGTCTTAATTATAGCTATACCTTATAAATCACTCTTAAATAAAATTACTAGTTTTAGGTGTATATTTAGTAAATCATACCTATATAGATTTACACTAGAAATAGGATTTCTAGTCTTAATTATAGCTATATTTAGTAAACTACTTATAAACCGCATTTCTAGTCCTAAGTATAAGCGTATTTAGTAAATTACTTACACCTATATAGATTTATACTAGAAATAGGATTTCTAGTTATAATTATAGCTATACTTAGTAAATCACTTATAAACTGTATTTCTAGATCTAAGTATAGCCGTATTTAGTAAATCACCTACACTTATATAGATCACTTAATCACATTATATAGTTATTTCTTATCACACTACTTTAGTAATTAAATCACTATATTATACCTACTAAATACTATAATAGATTAGCTAAGATTACTAATTTCTAAATAAATAAATAAATACTAGGGGATAAAAAGTAAACCTTTACTAGTATATTTACTAATTAGTGTTTTATATAAGATATAGTTATAATTACTATAGCCTATAGTTATAGTTAATAGTTAAAAGTCTAGGGGTTTAATTATACTATTACCACTATTAAAGACACTTATTATAACTTTATTATTTAAAGTAATTATATCTTATATATACTTCCTATTATTATACTTTTAAATTAGCTTTTATCTTTAAAGGGCCCTTTACTAGCTAGGTCTAGTCCCTCTATATAGTATTCCTTTCTAGTTAGATCTTATCTTACCTAAGAACACGCTATTACTAACACTCCTATTAATTATTTATCTAGTTAGAGTGAAATACTATCTAATAGTAAGAGTATACTAGAGGAAGAATTCCTAACACTTAAAGAGCTTATTTATAAGCTAAGCCCTAGGCGCTTCCCTATCCCTACTAGAGGTAGTGGTAGCTAGGATAATCCCGCTTACGTAAGTATAGAGGCTATACCTAGAAGAATTAGCGCTAATAATAACATGCCTACAGCTAATAACAACATACCTATAGCTAATGATAATGTACCTATAGCTAACGACAATATGCCTACAGCTAATGACGACGTGCTTATAGCTAATAATAACATGCCTATAGCTAATAATACTAATAAGGTACTTACACTTAACCCTAATAACGAATAAGTCCTTAACTAGCTATACCTTAATATTAGCGAAGAGGATATAGATTCCCACTAGCTAGACTCTAGCACTAAGCATCCTTATAAGGTTAACTACTAAGCCTAAGACTTTAAATATAAAGATATAGCCCTTACTCTTTCCCTTAGATATATATACTAATATATTATAATAATACACTTCGTTAATAAGGTATTCTACCTAAGATATATATTTATATTAGAAGAGGCTATAAAGCTCTTCTTAACCTAATATAGTATAAACTATAGTAAGAAGAAAATTAAGCCTATAGCTAAGCTTAAGGTAGAACTAAAGTTCTATATTAATATACTTAATATTATTAGTAAGCCCCTCTATATAATCTTAAAGTTAAGTATATTTTTTAAAAAGATTATAGTAAAGATCTACTTATAGGCTTACGAGTACTACTTAAAGTATATCCGCGATAGCCTTCTATTTAATATTAATAGCTAGACCTTCTAAATTAACACCAGCCTAAATCACTATAACTAGTTTATAGTTATAGTTCTTAAAGACTATAATATTAGTAAGGAGGTTAAGAAGATATAAAAGAAGAAGTATCCTAGCTCTTATATCTATCGCGACCTAGCCTAAGTAATAGCT
Organism: Beauveria scarabaeidicola; assembly: GCA_037289395.1. Classification (NCBI taxonomy): domain Eukaryota; kingdom Fungi; phylum Ascomycota; class Sordariomycetes; order Hypocreales; family Cordycipitaceae; genus Beauveria; species Beauveria scarabaeidicola. The sequence goes on along the minus strand of JAEIJG010000225.1, from coordinate 12,313 downwards.
AGGTATATTATCTCTATCTTTAGCTATAAAGGTCTAAGTAGTAAAGGTATAGAGGAGAGCTAGAGTATTAATAATAGTAATAAGAGCGTGTAGCTAGATAGCTAAAAGTGGTAGTTATTCTAACGCCTATTCTATTTAAACTAGGCGAAATTTATTAAGTAGTAAGGGTATAAAGAGTTCTAGTAGAAACATAACCCTATATTCTACGCGTATAACCACAGAGGTAATATTAAAATACTACTAACATAGGATATATATAACCTTAGGCCTAAGATAGCACTATAGAGGTCTAACTCTAACTCTAAGGATAGCTCTAATAATAACTCTAATAGTAACTCTAAAACTAATTACGAAAGCGCTTCTAAAAACCAATCTACTAGCAACCCTAATAGCAACCTAGACAGCCGCACTAGGCAGGCTCCCTACTCTAATAACCCTTTTAATAACCCTTTTAATAATAAGACTACCCCCGTTATAATATATATAGAAAGCTTAAAGGAGATAGTAAAAGACCTAGATAGATAATAGGCGGTTATAAACTACTACTAGATATTATATACTATCGTTATTAACCTCTACTATAAGTAAGGTAATAAGCTATTAGCTCCCCTAGTAAACTTTAGGAAGGTTATAAGAGAGTTTAGCACTAGTAATAAAAAGACTATATTATATCCTCTAGTGTTTAGCACTACCTATAATAACTTCACTATAGACTAGCTATAGGAATTTAGCCACGTGCTTATTAATATCCTTATAAGTAATACTAGCTATAAGAATAAGAGTAAGAATATTCTTAATATAGAAAGCTATTAGGGCTACCTAAGTAGACTAAAGCACGCTATACGCTATAACCCTAACTATCTACTAGCTAATAAGGGTATTACCACTATAGCGCTTACGTTAAGCCTAAATAAGCTTATGTGGCTACCGTTATTAATATAGAATAAGCACACAAGCCTACTTAAGTAACTACGTAGTAAGAAGTCACTAAATAATATAAACGCGTCTAAGCCATTTATACATAAGTGTTAGTGTATATAGAACGCTATTAATAGCTAATCACTTATATACCGCCTTAAGTAGGTCCTAACCCTCCACACCTATAACCTCTCCTTATAGAATACCTTATTTACTACTATACTTATACCTATTAAGTAGATTATACGGTTTTACGTCTAATAGCTATTAGACGCTATATATATACTTAATATATTCCCTACTTAAGTTTTCCCTAGTGTTCTCTAAGTATTCTCCTATATGTTTAAGCTTATATTTATAGAGCTAGAAAAGAGGTTCTATAAGAGCTAGGATAAAGGCCTATCCTTAGCGCTATATAAGGCTATAGCTATCCTTAACTAACTTAGCCACTTCTACTTTATAAGTAGCTATAGAGTACTACCTATAACTCTACTACGCCCGCTTAGTATAATAGATAGCCTTAAGGATATAGGCTAGCTATTTATTAATCTAGACTATCTTCAGTTTAACACAGGGACGGGTAGCCTAAACGTGTAAAAGTGGCCCTATTTAAGACATAACTACACTATACCCCTACTTATACACATCACTACCCTTAGCTACCACTATAGCCTAGCTATTATAACTAATAGGATTAGCTAGGTATAGTTTAATAAGCTTAAGATAATATATATTATAGATATATATAAGATTAGTAAGTTCCTTAATACCCTCTTTAAGGAGATATAGAAGCCCTAGATAATAGACTTTATTATTAAGTAGATCTAGTAAAGAGTAGCGTAGGGTGCCTAGTCATAGGGTAACACTAGCGCGGAGCGGATAATATAAGCTAAGCACGCGTCTAAATTCATTATAGAGTAGCGTACTAGCCCTAAACCATTTAGTATTAGGTAAGTACTACTAACATAAGGCTTAACTATTTATAAGCTATAATCCGCTAATATAAAAAAATATAGGCAACTTAATTAGATTATTACTACCACTAAGCGTAAGTTCTATATAAATATATCCTCCTTAGATATACTATCCTAAAATTACGCGTTAACTATTATTAGCGCTATATATAGTAGTAAGAAGTCACGCGTAATCTTAGACTAGAAGAGCATATAGCTTATCCTTATAGCTAACGCTCTTAAGTTAACACCTAATTTAGTTATTAGTAATATAAAATAATAAAACGTAGTCTACTACACCCTAACTATTATATATATAGAGTAAGCACTATTAATAGTCTAAGGCTAGCTATTAATAACTATAATTAGCTAGCTAGTAAGGGCCACCCCTACTAGGCTACCTAAACACACGCTCGAGGTGCCCTCTAGTAGTAGACGGGAAGCGATTATATTAACTAAATATATTATAAACTATAGTAGATTTCTAAGATAAATAAAGATAAACCCTATTATTAACTTTAGCGAGTGATTTCCCTTTAAAACCATCCCTAAGTTAATTCACTTAGGCACTAAGAAAGTTATAGCTACATACGCCGTAGAGCTAGATATAGAACGCTACTTTAGGTTTACCTAGGACTAGATTCTTAGATATAAGAAGGGGTCTAATAGGTAGATAGTAGATCTAATATATATACTAGTACTTATATTAGCTACACTAGTAGAATATCTAGTCCTTAAGTTCCTAAATATTAAGTTTATTATTAGGGTAGATTATAAGACACGTGACTAGTAGGCCTTTATATTAATAGCCTATATAATTATCTACCTAACTTAAGCTAAATTCGCTAAGAAGTTCTTAGAGTAGACTAGAGATAAGGCCTTCTAGAAAATAGATAAGTAAAACACACTATTATTAAGACTTAGAGTTATATTAATATATAAAGTAGACCCTTATAACGCCTAGGCTTAGGTGTATAAGTGGCTTAGGTAGGTTAAGGTCTAAGGAAAGTCCTAGGGAAAGAGGTCACTGCATTATGTAGACTACTTACTATATAATATAGACAGGCTCCGGGAATAATACGATAATCTTATAAGCTTAATATAAGATATAGAAGTCTTTATTAATAAGATTTTCAAGAAGGAAGTAGAGATATAGATAATATAATATAGTATAATTATAGAATAACTATTACTACTATATTAGGGTTATTAGTAGGTAGTCATTCTTATTATTATTATTATAGCTAGTAGCTATTTATTAAAGCCTTAGTAGTAGTAGCATATATAGGCTATAACTATAGTAACTAGTAAGGCACTATAGTTTTAGCTACTAATTAGAAAACCGTAAGGGAAAAGGTACACACTATACGCACTAACGCACATATAAAACCAGGTACCTTTTCCCTAAGCTTCTTTCACTTTAGTTCTACACATATAATATAGAATATATTACCTAATACACCTTACCTTCTAGTCACTTATTAACTACGCCTCTAATTATTATATTTATCTTTTATAAGCTTAAAGTAAACCTAACTATTAAGACTATTATTACTATTTAAGTTAGTGCCCTAAGCGATACTTAGAATTTTTATAAAAGTATTTACTTCCTCGCCTATAAATCTAAATATATATTAGCTCCTACTACTTAGGTAGTTTTATATTAAATATCACACTAGCTAGTTTATATATTATACACCTATTCTAGCTCTATATTTCACTTAAGAATATCCTTACTAGGGCTTATAGTAATTATATATAGTTAACTATTAGTAATTATTATAAAAGGCAAATTTTCCCTTAATAGCGAATTTATCCTAGCTCTATAGTAGATAGAGAATATCCTCTATATAGTAATAAAGTTAATATAGCCCCTATTCTACCTCTCTATCTTACTTAACTTAAGTAAGAAACTACTCCACGTATCTACTATTAGCTTTTCTTAGAGAATAGCTAGAGAGAAGACTATATAGTCTATAAAAGGCAATTAGCCCTCCTCCTAATAGGCCTAACTATTACAATATATACTATATTATATTATTACTAGACATAGAGTAGCGAGCTAGGCTTAAGAATAATACGAGGGAATAGCAAGTAAAGGATACCTTACTAATAGGACCTAACTAGGAACCATTAGTAGTACGATAGGGGTAGGAACACCGTCATAACATAAGGAAAAGTAGTATTCTTATAAGACCTACAAATATACGCTTATAGGGTAGCTATGTCTCTATAAGAGTAGTACTAGATTTAGGAAGTAACTATAACGTTATCTATAGCTAGATTACATACGCGACCTACTACACACTCCTAGCCTAATTTCCTACAATAGCTTCTCGCTAGATTATAGTAAATTCACTATTAGTAATACTATAGGTTATCTATTCCTCCTTTCTACTATAGAAGAAAAATAGTTTAAAGAGCGTTTTAGTTAGGTCTACTAGATCACTAAGTAGCTTATACACTAAGGTAGGCTATATACACTACACCCTAATCCGCCTCCCCCACTGCCTATATATAATCTTAACACTATACCACTTAATAGCCCTAATAATAATAATAATAATAATAATATAGTAGACTTAGTAATATATATATGCTATAGATACCTTAATATATAGTAGCTAATACTTAACTATAACCCTATTATTAGCGCTATATAAGGCCTATAGTACGCTATAGGGCACTTTCTCTACTACGCCTACCTTAATAATAACCCCGCTACGCTACTCCTCACTAAGTATAAGCGCCTATAGCTAAAGAGCTAGTATAGCGTAATCAGTAGTATAGCCTATCTCTAACAGCACTCCCTATAGTAACACACACTAGCACTAGTAGTTATAGATACTACCATAGAGTAGTAACACTAGGGTAATATAGCGTAGGACTTTAATATTATAGCGCTAGATAATACTAATTAGGAGGATCTAGTATATATAGGGGCGTTATTAGATATTAGTGATACTAGTAAGGATTAGGGGTTTATATATAAAGATTTACTAGTGGTATATAATTATATAGATATATATAATATAGAACTAAAGCCTTAGTTTTCTATAATAAGGGTATTATAGCTTAAGCTAGTGCTTAAGGGTATAGCTACTAACACTAATAGTAGCCTATATTATATTATAAGCTAGCTTAAGATAGTTATAAAAATAACTAATAATTAGGGTATAATAAGGACATAGTATATTTACTTTAGGGTAGTAAATTTAAGTATAGATAATATACTACTATAAATATAAGGCCTAATAAATCACTAAGTAATTAGTAATACTACCTTTTACTTTTATATAATAACTACTAGGGGCACCCTAGTTTAATAAGGCTAGGGAAGAAAAAATTAGCGAAGATAGAATAGAACCGTAGATAAGTAGTAATATTATAGCTAAAATACCTCTTATATATAAGGACCTTATAGGGGTCTTTTTTAATAAAAAAGCATTAGAGCTACTACCACTAGACGGCCTATAGCACGTAATAGAATTAGACGATAAGATAGCGCCGCGTTAGGGACTAATTTACGCACTTACACTAAAAGAGCTAAAGGAGGTCCGTGAGTTCCTAGCTAAAGCGTAGAGATTAGGCTAGACCTAATAATCAATAAGCCTAGCTAGAGCACCTATTCTATTTATACTAAAGAAGGGTAGGAAGTTATAAACGTACGTAGACTATTATATACTAAAATAGCAAATATATAAGATCTATATAGTATTACCACTAATATATAAGATTATAAATCGCCTATATAGTATAAATATATATAATAAATTTAATATAAGAAACACCTATCACTATATTTAAATCCGCGAAGGCGATAAGTAGAAAATAGCCTTCTACTATAAATATAGATAATTTAAAATCCTAGTAATACTATTTAAGTTAATAAATACACTAGTAATATTCTAGGAATATATTAACATATTACTATAACCCTACTTAAACTAATTCTATATTATATAACTTAATAATATCTTAGTATATAGTAGTAAAGTTATAAAACATATATAATATATTTATAAAGTATTAGAACTACTACTTAGAGTAGGGTAGTATATAAATCTTTAAAAGAGCAAGTTTACTATTACTAAGGTATTATCCCTTAGTTTTATAATATCTCCTAATAGTATATATATTAAATAAGAACATATTAAAGCTATTATAAGTTAGCCGTAGTTAAGTAGTATAAAAGAGGTTTAAGCTTTTACTAGGTTTACTAATTCTACTATAGACTTATTAAGAGATTTAATAAGATTATAAAGCTCTTAATATATATTAACGTAATATAAAAAAAAGGGGTTATTATATAAAAGGATAGCTAACTAGTAACGTTTAAGCAGCTAAAAATAATATTCTAAGAGGCGCTAGTACTAGCCTATTATAATCCACAGCCTCTAACATAGGTTAGGATAAACGTATTAGATTTTACGATTAGAGCGATACTAGCGTAGAAGTAGTAAGGTTAATAACACCCTATTATATACCTCTCGTGAAAGCCTATAAAGCTAAAGAGTAGTTATTAATCTCTAGATATAAAGATATTAGCTATTATAAAGGCATTTTACTAGTAACGCTAATACTTAGCGTACCCACCTTATACTATTAAAGTAATTAATAATTATTTAAATTATAGTTATTTTATAGTAAAGATAAAGTTAATAGGCTATTAAGCTATAGTATTAGATAAATTAGCGCTATTTAAACCTATAATAAGATACCGCCTAAGGTAGGAGAACCCTACTAATACGCTCTCTAAGTAGGTAGACTATAAGAAAGGCATAGTAAATATATAGAAGAGATTAAGTAAGCTACTAGCGTTTTTATAGCGTTTTAAGACTATTAGGGGTATAATTAGGTAGATTACTTACTAATATAGCCTAGTAATCTAGAGAGTGACTACACGCGGCTTGTGAAGCTATATAATAGATTAAGCGGCGGACGCGCCTACTATTAGTAGTAGCGGAGAAGAAGTAAAGGAAATATAAGATATAGGTGAGCAGGCAGTAGCATAATTTAACGTAAGTCTAAGCCTAACTATAGCTATATAGGTAGCGTAAGAAGAATAGGGACACTACCTAGCGCTATGCGTAAGGCTAAATCCGCCTTACCCTAATTTATTAGGTATAATCACGATTTTTTTTAAGTCTTAGTCTTAGCCTATTACTTTAGTACCCGTAGTAGCTAATTTTAGTAGTATAAGTACTATCTTAGCCCCTTATATATTTAATATAGTATTATTACCTAAGGCTTTAGCTATTAGAGTAATTATTTTAATAAAATTATATTTTTTAGTCTTTTTAAAGCTAGGTATAGATTATTTATAGGCTTTAAGTGCTTTATAGGAGGGTAATAGCTAGCGTAGTAACTAGGCGCTGCCCTTATTTAAGGACCTACTAAGAAGTAATAGAGTTAGTACCCTTTCCCCTACTTTCCGTTATAATCATACTAGAAGATTAGGCTCTTCTAGCTAGTGTCTTTAAATAGATAAGTAAGTTAAAGCATTCCTTAAGTAACTCCGTACCACTATTATTAATAGCGACCTTATAATAACATAGTCATATATATATACCCTAATCTTTTAAGCCATTATTAGAGATTTCTATATAACCTTTCTAACTTAAAATTTTAGTGTATAAAAGCTATAATAAAAGTACTTCTAAATATATAGTATTTATAAGGCATATAAAAGTATTATAAAGTATAGTAGCGTTAGCTTTAATTATAAAACGTTAAAGGTTAAATCACTATAGTTTTATTAGGACGAATTACTATATATTATACTAGATTATAGTAAAGTGCTTTTTAATTAAGGATACCTAGATCCTAATTTACTTACTAAGATCTAGCTAGATAAGCAAGGTACTAGAGCGAATTCTATTAGTGTTAATAATAATAAAGGGTTAGTAGCTTTAAGCGGCACTTACTAACCCTCTAGTCCCTCTATAGAAGATAAAGAAGTTAGATTAGAGGGCTCGCTAACTATAGGCTCGTCTTCACTAATACCGTCCTAAACGCCACATCTAAAGCGTTAAAAGAAGATAAAAGGCACGCTAAAAAGTAATATAACCACACTTTTAAGTAAGGCTATTTATAGGTATATTAAATTAAAGGAATTAGCGGTTTAAGGGGCGAAATTCTTTATATTTAAAGAGGTTAGTGTAGATATATAAGAGAGGATAAAGATAGAAGTAATAGACGACGAATTAGACATATTCCTAGACTATATGATTACTTATATTAAAAAACTTAAGTGTTACTAGACTAGTATAGATAATTAGAAAAGAAGGTTCTTTTAGTAGGTTATTTAAAGGATCTAAAATATATTATAATATTTAGAATAAGGAGTAGCTTCTACACTTTTAATTAATATAATCATATTATGTTTTTCTCTAGAGGAATATATTTATTTTTATTATTAAAGTTAGCCCTCCTATATTAGGCTAGTAATATAAGTAAAGCTATTACGAAACACAGCCCTCTAAGTAGCCTATAATTACCCCGCCTCTATATAAATTTTAACCCTTAATTCTACTTACCTTATTCCTCCCACAATAGGGCATTAATATTAGCCTAAAAATCTTTATTAGTATTATCATTATTATCACTAACACCGCCTTTAACCCTAATATAAAGCTAATTAAATTTATTATTAGCTTTATTATTACTAGAGTTATTATTATTATTAGCGGCGTCTCTCTTAGCCTAGATTTAGTAGTATTCCTCCTACTATTTAGTTATAATTTTCTCCTAAAGTCCCCTTAAGTCAGCGGTATCTAGGTTAGCTAATTTCTCCTTTATCTCTTTAATTTCCTCTCTTTTATCCTATAGTATACGCGTAGAGACATTATAGCTATATTATAATAACCACGTGGCGGGACACTAGGGTTACTAACTAACGTTATACCACATTAACTTATAATATTTAAGGCTAGGAATAGTAATAATAACGCGCTAATATATAGCCTTATATAATAGCTATTAGCGAATAAAAGGTAAGTAGTATAGACTTATAGCGAACTTATAGCGTTACCACTAGTAACTCGCCCCTACGAAGAAATCACTATTAATATAATAACTAGGCTACTAAAGAGAGCTAGACTATATAACATAATACTAGTTATTATAGATAGGTATATAAAGTATAGCTATTATATTATAATAATAAAGTAACTAATAAGAGATAGTCTTACTAATATAATACTCTAAGAAATTATTACTTACTATAAAATGCCGCGGGGTACTATCTCTAATTATAAAGTAATTTTTATAACTAGATTATAGTAAAGTCCCTACTACCTACTTATATATAAATAATAACTTAGTGTTAGTCTCTACCCCTAGATAGATAGGTAGATAGAGAGGTAGAATTAGGTATTAGAGTATTATTAACATGCTTTCTATAATAAAAAATAAGACGATTATATTAAGAAGCTACTAATAGCCTAGCTAGTATATAACATAAGCACGTATAATACCACTAGTATAGTCCTAGCGTACCTATTCTAAGGTAAACACCCTAAATTACTAGGGATAGAGGGTCACTTATCGTAGCCTAATAACTAGGCCGAAGAACGTATATAGGAACTTAAGAAAGCCTACGACTAAGCTATAAAGTAGCTATAATAAAGCTATAAGGCGTAAAAGAAGTAATATAATAAGAAGCGTATAGACTATAGCTTTAGAGTTAGTGACTATATTATTATATTAATAAAGAACCTTAGCTTATAGTAACTTAGTAGAAAACTTATAGCTAAATATATTAGACTATACTAAATTAAGTAACGCGTTAGAATATATAGCTTAGCCTTTAAGCTTTAGCTGCTAGTAAGTATAAGAATCTATAACGTGTTTAACGCTATAAGCCTAGGGCTATATATAAGCCGCGAGAAGGTAGTAATCACGCTACTAAATCACTTTATAGTAGATAATAATACTTATAAGGTAGAATATATCGTGGTATATAAATACCATAGTAAAAGGCAGCCTTTCTAGGTTAAATAGCTTAGCTATAATATAATAGAAAACTTATTATAATAAATAGAGTATATAGTATAAATAGAAGTGCTAGAAGAGGTATATAAAAAGGAGTCTCTATAAGTAATTAAGTAATCTATAAGTTATATATAACTAAGTAGGATTAGACGCTAATATATGACTAGGAATTAGATTCCTAGCACTAAGGAAAAGAATTACCCTGCGTATAAGTAGAATTATAGAGGATAAATAAGGGAATTCTTAACTATAAAAGGAGGACGATTTCTAGTCCTTATATATATAATTTTTCTATAAGGTATATACTTTTTTAATCCTAATTCTAGTTATTAATCTCTTTATATAAATTACTCTTACGTTATAACTTAAATCAGGCTATATAGGCCTACTTTAGTTATATCATAAGAAAACTTATAGCTAAAGAGAACTAATTTTATAAATAAGAATATACCTATATAATATAAGGAGAATATTTAAGTAAAACTAGTTATAATAAAACACTAATAGAGAAGCGGAAAGTTCGTAGTGACTTACCCTTATACTAAAGAAGTAATATATATTTAAAAAATAAAAATAAAAAACTATAGCCACCTAACTAGCGGGGGTAGTAAGCACGCGGCAATAGCGTAGATAATAAACTACTCTAGAGCTAAAGGCTCCCTAGAGCCGTCCTAGTGCAGAGGGGGTATCACCCCTAGGTTATAAATAATATTATTATAGATAGTAATATTTACTACTAAGTTTTAACTACTTAACTAGTAATAGGTTAGTAGAATTAAGGCTATAGAGGAGTAAAAGACTTACCCACGCCCCTTATATAACTACCTATGCCTAAACCTAGGTAACGCGGGCTTCTACTATCTAGCATATAGCTAGCGCACGCTTATAAGCCATAGGCTTGTCCTCGTTAAGCACCTTATAGGCCTATTTTAAGCGTAGCTACGCTAAGCGTAGCTACCTAGTAGCTATAGCAGCCTAGTGAGTTAGATATAAATAAGTAAAGAGGTAATATAGCTATTATACCTAATCCCGCGGGTTAGTGGGGAGTAAAACACGCTAAAGGCACGTAGCGGCCTCGCGGGCGCTAAGCCACATAGGAATATATAACTTATTATTATATAAGTATAGCGCGTATTTCTAAGTTTTAGCCTCTATATAGGAGATAAGTAATAGACTAGTATTAAATAAGTAGGAACTTACCTAAAGCCTAATAACACTTATATACTAGGTTATCTTATAATATACTACCTTATTTTATATAATAATAGTTATATAGCACCTCTATCCTAGTAGTAAATTAGCGATAAATGAGTAAGGATAATATAATAGACTAACTCCTTATTAGATACTACTAGTAATGTTATAACCTTAGTAATCTTCTCCTCCGCTAATAAACTAGCCTAAATCCTTATAGGCCTAGTAGTAGGTTAATACTAAATAAATAATAATATAATAGTAAAAGACTACTATAAAACTTATATATTTAAAAAAAAAAAATTAAAGAGTACTAAGTAAAAATTAGCTATAAGGCATATAGTAAAGAAGTGTATAAAGGGTAGTAAATAAGCTCTAAGATAAGTGTAGGTAAAGGAGATTATTTTACTATAAAATATTAGTCTTATAATAACTATAGGAAGGCGTAGTAGTAAGGGGAACTACGAGGAAGTAGAGAGCCTAGCGCGTAGTAAGGCTATACTTACGTAAAAGAAGATAATATAAAAGGAAAGAGAAAGAGAATAAGGGAGGAGCTTATAAAAGATATTTTATATAGCCCTATATATTAATTATATTAATAAGGGCATTTATAGGTAAAAGAGCTATTAGCACGCTAAATAGAGGCTAATTTAGGGATAGTATAGAGTATATATAAGCTATATGCGTATTAAGTGATAGCTAGGAAGAAGCTATTTATAGCCCCTATACGGCTAGCGCGCCCCACTGCGCAGCGATAATAATAGCCCTAAAAACACTAAAAAAGGAGTTAATATAGTATAAAGTAAGCCTTACACACGAGATAAAACAGGAGGGCCGCAAAAGGAAAAAGGAAGGAAGGGCAGCCTATTACAGCATATATAGTATCACGTGCGAGCAAGCACCTATATAAGCGTAAGGCCCCTATAAGGGCCGTAGAAGGGGGGGTTTTCTCTTTAGTAAATAATAAAGTCATAGTATCACATTACTACTATTTATCTACTAATCTCTCTAGTCACTTCCTTCACGCTAGCCACTTTATAACACTAGTATAGCTCTAGAATAGTAAATAATAAATATATAGAATAGTACTACTTTAGATATATAGCTTATACTTTACTTCTCCTAACTAACTATATAAATATATAGCTTAATACTAGTAACTATAGATAGCCTTAATTAAGTAAGAGAATATAATAAGATTATATTAATTAACCTTAACCCCCCCCCTAATATACCCTATTTTAATAAATATA
>JAEIJG010000224.1:0-39560 GCA_037289395.1 Beauveria scarabaeidicola | reverse complement strand
TTTATAAAAAATTTAATATAAATAGTGTTTTTATTATTAATAGAAGAGTTTAAGGAAGGTAAGCTTTTTTTATTTCCTTTTTAAGTTCTTTATTAAGGTAATAAAGGCGTCTTTTAAAAGAAATATTATCTTAATTCTAAATAAAAGGGATTTTCTTATAATAGATAATATAAAAAAAACTCTAAAGTGGTGGTTTAAACGCTATAGTAAATATAAGCACTTAGGGAATTACTTTATAGTTAGTATAGATTAAAGGAATTAAATTTATCTAGTTAAATAGTAACCTAACTATCTATAGTCTCTAACTACTAATTAGTATTAGTTTAAGTTATAATAATTATCGTTAGTGATTATTAGTCTTAATTATTATTTTTATTATTAATTCCTATAAGTCTATGTGTTTTATAGCTATTAAATTTGATGGTAGTAAAGTGGGTCTAAAACGCGATTCCGGCTAATGATATTTCATCATTCGCAACAGCTTGTGTATAACTTATAAGGATCGTCACATGCCCCTCTCTCGGGCCATACCTCACCTTGTTCCGCACCTTTACATCTCCTGCCTACGATGAAGACTAAGACCGAGGCCAAGGTGCAGGCCGCCGTCGTCCCTGTCGACAGCGACCACGAGCAGCCGGCGGACAATGGCGCACCGTCGGCGCCGGCCAGGGAGACGGTCATCCCGCTCCGGATCAAGCTCATAGCCGTCGTTCTCGTCAGTCTCATTGGGTTCGGCTCGCACTGGAGCAGCGGCGTCACAGGAGCCATGAAAAGTACCATAAAAAAGGCAAGCCTCGGGTCTAAAAGACCGATGGTCCAAAACACCATGTCCTCCAGCAGCGTACTTACACATTTACCTCCAGAAACTCCACATCAATAATGCCCAGTACTCGGTCCTCGAAGCCAGCGAGGACTTTATGAAGACGGCCCTCATCCTCATCAGCGGCCTCGTCACCGACCGCATCGGCGGCGCCAACGCCCTCCTCTACGGCAACGCCATCTACTCGGCCGGCGCCATCCTCATCGCCGGCGCCACCACCGTCCGCAGCTACAAGTTCATGATTGGCGGCGTCGTCATCCAGGCTCTCGGCGACATCGCTACCCAGGTCGCCCAGTACAAGGTCTTTTCCTCCTGGTTCGCGCCCTCCAACGGCTTCGCCTCCACTCTCGGCCTCGAGCTCGGCCTCGGCAAGATTGGCGGCTTCGTCGGCAAGGCGACGGCCAACATCATCGCCCGGCGCACCGGCGACTTCTCCTGGGTGTACTGGTGTGCCGTCTTCATGAACCTGTTTACAAACGCCGCGACCTTGGCGTTCTGGTTGTTCACGCGCTGGTGCCACCGCACCTATGCCCCCTCGGCCGACCCGGCCACCGGAGAGGCCCTCACGGAGAGCAACAAGAAGTTTGAATGGGGCAAGATGCTGCGCCTGCCGTGGTCTTTTTGGCTCGTCGCGGCGTTTACGCTCTTCCAGACGTCGACGGCGTCGGTCTTTACCCAAAACGCCACGGAGCTGGCGCAGCAGCGCTTCAACGTCACGGCCGAGACGGCGGGCTGGTACTCGGCCATGTCGCAGTACCTCGGCTTCTTCCTCGTGCCTCTGCTCGGCGTCTTCATCGACGTTTTTGGGCAGCGCGTGAGCGTCATGGCCGTCTGCGCCGTGGGCATGCTCGTCTCCATGACGCTCGCCGCGTGGGGGCCGACCGTGGGCGGCACGGCGGCGAGCTTTGGCGTATACGCTTTTGCAGCCTCCCTCGGGCCGACCGTCATCATCGACAGCATCCGCACGACCATGTGGTATCAAGAAGTGTTCGGATCGGGGTACGCTATCAAGAACGCCATCAACAACGGCATGAACATCATCATTCGCATCATCACGGGTGTCATCCAGGACCAGGATAACGACAGCTACGATCGGGTCGTTGTCGTATACGTGCTCTTGTCCGTGGGTTCCGTTGCTGTAGCTCTGGTCATGCTGATTTGGAGCCAATTGGACGTCATCATGGGCCGGTTGCAGTGGTCGAGAAAGCAGAGGCTGGCCAAGGGACACTTGATTAATGAGAGAAAGGACGAATTTGAACACGATACAAACGTCAAGAGAAACACCAAGGTCAGCCTGTGCTGCTTTGGAGCGACAATTGCGCTCATTCTGGGTGCCTGGGTGGCGTACTTTTGGGGCGTGGCAACCGGCCACAATCATTAGGTAAAAAGTTTAGGCCAACATAGTTGCCATTTTCGGGGAGAATCGTAGGCCATACATTTTGTAAGGATAATTCGATTGCGTTGCAAGTTTGCACTTTGTTATCCTTGCCACCATGCAGCGAGCGCACTGTTGTATCGGTAAGCCAGTCAGGTATAATCTGTACTATGTTGCCGGGAGCCATAGGAGCCGGCAGCATTACATGTCCACATTTTCGATACATGGCCGCTGAAAATAAGCCGAAAGTTCTGAAAAATCGAGATAAAATACTTGGACGAGGTGCTTTTCCTCGCTTTGAGATGGTGCTACATAGCTGTCGCAGCCTGGGTGAGTGCCAGAGAGGTTGCTGGGCGGCGATTTCAAAGTCGACGTGCTTGTGAAGTGGCCGAACAAGCAGCAGCATGTTTTGCTCTGGTTCTTCGTTGGAAAGCCTTGTTGATGTTTTCTCGACACCCTTTTCTTTGAGTCTTTTTGGGCGGTATTTTGTTTGTTATGTGGTGCGGGTGCCCGAATAGTCTCTGCGCGTACCGAGTACATTATACATGGCCAATCTATCACCAAATATGGCCATACTTGGCTGGCTTTCGGCTTATTTGCCACTCAGATGTGATGGGATACTGCATATGCCACCGGCTGCACACCCGGGGGAGTGCCCCCGGGTTGCTACCCAATGGTACGAGGTTGGGCGTGAGTTCGGCATGGGGATTGGGTCAAATCGACGATAACACAAGGCGTCTGTGCCTGAGCGAACTACGGGAAACGGCACAAGCTGAGATGAATCTGCAGGCGGCCCATAGCGTCTTGTTTCCTGCAGGGCATGTCTGTATAGGGTTGGGGGCCGACGATTTTGGTGCCCTCTCCACTAGGTGGGTGGACGCTTGGCCCGTTGGTTTACCAGGAGCTTGGATGCTTGGCAAGGTTTTGGCGTGATTATTCCCCTCTGAAGACTGGGTTTTTTTTTCCGACCTGACGGTTCGTAGCGCCATCGCGGCCTAATTATAACGGTCGGACCAGGCTTCGGCGAGGGCGATGGGGTAGTCATAGACTGTTGAAACGAGAAAAGGGAAAAATAAGGCCGCATAGCCATCAAAGGGATGGCGAGGTCAGCCTTGGATCTGACCTTGTTCAAAACATGGCCAGGCGACGTAGGCAAGCGACCAACCAGGTCACAAGGATAGGCCGAGGTGTGTGGTGGGTGGGCGCGTGGACAGCTGCGAGTGCGAGCTGCAGCGAAAGGCGTCGGAAGATATGGAGATGGCAGATGATGGGCGGTTTGTAGGAGGAGGGCAACCCAACTAGACAGCCCAAGATGGCACGCACGCCCAGATGTGGGAGAGGGGGAGAGGGAGACGTGGGAACTATCTCTGGTGGGAGATGGAGATGCCCCCTAGGAGGAGCAAGATGAAGGTGTGGCTGGTGCATCATGACGTCCTTTTGCCTTTAATAAGAGAGGGTGCAGCTGCCAGCTGGTGAGGTCAGTGGCCAGTGGGCCCTGCTTCAGGGCATCAAGGAGACTGTTGGGCAGAGTCAGACCGCTATATCTTCATTTATAAATTACCTACCTACCTATAGGTACCCCAGGAACCACGCTGGATACGGCCTGAAGCCCACAATTTACGGGGCGGCACTTTCCAGGTTTTTAATGGACTTCAGCGGGCTCTAGCGGGCTCTAGCGGGCATCAGGGGGCTTTAACTGGTAGCAGACCCCCGCTCTAGGCGGACGCCAGAGAGGGCCGCAGCGCCACAGTCACAGGTGTGGGCGGGGTGCGCACTGCCACTTTCACGTCATCCATTCTCGAGCAAGTCTTCAGCCCGCACACTTCTTTCACGAGCCCACATTACGCAGCTTTTCCCGCCCTGATCAGTCTCCTTGTCTATTTCCAGCTTGCTTGTTTTTTTCTTTTCTTTTCCTTTTCTTTTCCTCCTTTTCTAGCGGCTGTACCCGTGCCCATCTTGCCTCTCAGGTGCCAACAACGCCTCGTTTACATACTGCGGCCGTTTGCACTTCAGGTACTAATACTGCTACTACCCCTCTGGCCTCAACCCGCCTGCCCTCTTCCTCTTTCTCTACCCAAGCCTCACAACACCGTCAACGCCATCAAGCGTCTATTCTTCGCCCACCATGAGTCGCGGCGACCGCTACGAGCAGGACCGTTACATTTACGAACGTGAGCGCGAACCTGAGCGTGATCGCGACCGCGGCGGATACACCCGCGAGCGAGTCGTCGAGGATGACCGGTACTACATGCGTGGTGGTCGAGGCGGCGACGTAGAGGAACGTGATCGCTTCTCTGACCGCGACGTCGACATTAACCGCCGCCGCCCGGCCTACGAGGAACCCCGCTACGCCGACAACCTGGCCCGCGATTTTGAGCGACATGTCGCTGTCGAGGATAGGGAGCGCGAATATCGTCGGCCCAGACTCGACATCTTCGATCGTCGCCCTGAGCCAGGCCCTCTCGTCCGCCACTCCCCTCCCAGGTCCCGATATGAGTACGACGAGCGCGACCCCTACCGCGAGCCGGTCCGCGAACCCCTTCGTGACCCTTACCGCGACGAATTTTATCCTCCTCCGCCTCCCCGCTCTGAGCGCCCGGAGCATCTTCACGAGGTGGTTCGTGAGCGTACCATTGAGCGCGACCGTAGCCCAGCAGGCTCCCGAGTCAGCCGCAGCCACCGCAGCCACTCCAGGTCTCGCAGCCGGAGCGCTTCCAGTCACAGCCGCCGCAGCGGTGGAACCAGTGTCCGCGCAGAATACCCCAAAAAGGGCAAGACTCGTATTCCCTCACGTCTTGTCTCGACTAAAGTCATCATCGACTTGGGATACCCATATGTTGAAGAGGTATGCCAATCACCCACACTATTAACCAAAAAAAAAAAAAAAAAAAAAAAAAAAAAAAAAAAAAAAAAAAAAAAAAAAAAAAAAAAAAACTGACAAAAACAGGGCCACACAATCATCATCCAAAAGGCCCTTGGCCAGGAACACATTGATGAGCTCCTCAGACTGAGCGAGGAGTACACAAAAAGTGAGTAGTGAAAGTCTCATCTCAAGCCGAACCGGGCTAATCTCCTGCAGCTGAAGTAGAAATCACCGTGCCAGCACCGCCAAAGTCAGCTTTGGGCGAAACCGTCAGGGAGCGCCGTGAGGAGCATCATAGGCATCATAGCCCGCACCATGACGAAATCAAGCAAGAAGTCATCATTTCTCCCCCACCGCAGCCAATTTATATCCAGGCTCCTGCCCCTCCGCCCCCCGCGCCTGTGTCGCACGCGCCCGTCATCGTCGACGCACACCCGCGCACTTCTGGTCATGGCAGCATTGAGGTTGTGGACAAGACGGTCATTCGCGAGGACTATCCTCGCTACCTAAGGGGCGGCCACGAATCGGACACCCTGGTAGTCGGGCCCCTTGTCAGAACTCGCTCCCGCTCCCGCTCCCGAGCACGATCTGACATTCGCGCCGAAATCCGTGCGCTTGAACGAGAGTATGAAGGCCAGCGAAGACACCACCATCGCCACCACTCCCGAGACCGAGACGAGGATGAGTACGACATTGTCCGTACTGAACGCTTGGAGGATGGTCAGCTGGTCGTCTACGAAGAGCGCGTTGATCGCATAACTTCGCACCCCAAGCCAGCGAGAATCGAGAAGGACAAGAAAGGTAGGATCACCCTTAGCCTGCCAGCCTACAGATAGAGTTGGATCTACAAGGAAACTCCTGAAATACATGTGTATTCTCTTCTTCTTCTTCTTCTTCTTCTCTTTATCAACGATTCTTCTGTCATCGGACCGGCCGCTGACTTTGGTTATCTTCCAGGACCGCACCCTGGCCTGCTGCGTGCCATGTTGACCAGCCTCACCTGAGGGATAGAATGGAGCCGTGATGTGGATATCTGGGCTCACAATGGGGGTATTGGATCGAAATTGTTTTATGAACAGCTATTGTTGGACATTTGGTTTTGTTTTGTTTTTGGATACCTGAGGTTACATTGTCTTTACAGCATTTTGAAATGACTTATGAATTACAACACAATCATTATAATTAAGGGACTTGGTGCGCCATGGTCACTTAATGCGGCACGTTCGAAGCACTGCAGCAACACGTATATTAAGCGATAATTGCTTCTTGATAGTGATGCGTTTCTCTCCTGGCTGGAAGCCCGTCCTAATATGGAAGGTCGTTGGCTCTTGAGACGTTGGACCCACGAGGATCGGCAGCATATGCCATGATGGCGAAACTCGGCAAGTCCTTTGAACGACGTCGAGTCATTACTAGAAACATGGGATGATCGATAATCGTCTAGCAAAGCAGTATGCAAACCCCAAAGGCTTCCGTCAAGCTCGATGTACATGGTGAAACGCAGACTGGGCAGGGTTGCGAGCGATGTTGCCCTTTTCGTGATGGTTATTTGCTTTCACCCCGCTGAAAACGACTTGCCGAAACCGCTGAATCTTTAAAAGCGTTACTGCTATTTCGGGCAGCTGGTCCGGGTCATAAATCAGCTTGCCCAAAAGCTCCCTTTTCGCTCGCTCCCCTCGCAACGACGTGGTCAGTCTAGTAGTTTCCTCGAAACTTGTTGCTGCCTGGGATTCACTTCTCCATTCGTTCACTTGCATATCCCCTCCCGCGAAAAGCCATTCTCTTGCGACTTCCAACGACCTTAGCATCTATACCCAATGCCCGCTCCGAAAGCACACACTCTTGTCCGCCTGACCATTGGCGTCCTCGCCGTCATCACCCTCCTCGTCTACCTCCCCCCCTCGTCCTCCTCCACCATAACCAGCAGACTCCCCAACATGACGGGCAGCAACCACGTCGACCCCATCCCCCGGCTCAGCGTCACGCTCGCGCAGGTCCCTGACGCGTCGCCGCCCGCGCTACGCGCCACCATTACCAACCAAAACCCGTTCCCCGTGTCGTTTCTCGACTACGACTCGGCCGTGGACTCGCTTGCCGTCCCGCTCGGACTGGTCGAGCTGACGCCGGGCGGCGCACCCGGCGACGACGCCGAGCCCGTCGCGCTGGACAACCTCGTCCAGCTACGGAGGTTGTGGCCGCCCAAGGTCGCGTTTGTGCAAGAGGTACCCGGCGGCGGCGGCACCGTCGTCTCGGAGGACATTGTCCTCAAGCCGGCCAACGTGCCGTATGGGAAGCTGGGGGATAGGTTTTACGTGCGGATCAAAGGCCCGTGGCGCGCAGTCATGGCGATGCCTAAGAGCGAGATTACAAAGGAATTTTTGGAACATATCCCCGACAGGCCGAAGACGTACCAGGGATCGTACGAGTCGGATCGGCTTGAGATTACCGTGGATGCGGCGTCTCTGGAGTTGAAGTAAAAGAGGAATGCTGTGAGAGAATTGAGACGGAGTTTTATGACTGCCACATGGGTTAAGAATTGTGTAAGATAACATATCAGGAAACAATGATTATGATGAATCTCGGGTTGCATCACATCTTCCCTGACAAAGGTGTTTATATTTCGAGGCCTTTTATTTACACTCAACATAGTTGCACTTGGTCAATTCTCGCAGTGCTTTTGTGCGCACATTGTGCTTATACGCCTGCGTGGAGAGGTTGGGGCGGGAGAGAGAGCGTGTTTCTCCATTCCAAGGCGTCCATGGACTGAGGAGAGTTTTTCCAATTAGTGCAGTCCAATTTGTGTAAACGACATGTTCGCAATTATTTCAACCAATGCAAACCTTTGATTGTCACCTTGTGCTGCATTTAATCGCATACTCTGCCAACTTGCATCCTGCCACCATCATCAAGCCCCGTCCACCTTTTCCCCCCCCCGATGAACAAGGCCCAACAATTAGATTCCAACACTTGAACAAACTCACTTACAGAAGTGTTTTGAATTATCTCTGTACGATACGGTCGCCGTTTTGGGCACTTTTGTCGCCGGCCCGATTCGGAACTTAATCGGGGCCTGCACGTGAGCCATTCATCCGAACGTGCGAGCCATGAACCAAATTACCCGTCCTCTCGTCTCAGTAAAGCACAAGGTTCGGCCCGAACAGACACTGAGAATGCGAGCATGATGCAGTCTACGCGCGACAAGGAAAGCGACCGTCCCCCGCCATCGCCTACATCGATTACAGCCTGCTTGCGCTGTCGCGAACAAAAGGCATGTGCGTTCCCCGATCGGGTGTTTGAAGGTGGCAGTACTAATGCTGAGAGTACATGTTCCGTAGCTGAAATGTGACCGTGTGCGTCCCGTGTGCGCTCGGTGTCGTCGCCTCAGTGCCAACTGTGCCTGGCCTGCTCCTCCAGACCGTCGAGGCCCCCGCGGCAAGCGCAAGCAGAGACCGTTGCGCGTGGGGGCGAGAGGCGGTCGCGATTGTACCGGGCCTGGTCAGCATCCCAGCGCAGAGCCTGCATCGCCAGAGACGCTAGTTTCTGGTGAGGCCGCGGTGAATGAACGTGCTGCCCCTCAAACCTCTGCTTCTGGACCTCGTGGTCCCCGGCATCACCCTGTGCAAGATGCCGCCCCAAGCGATGATGCGGTGGGCTACACATCCCCTGGCCTGGTGGCGGACTATCCTGTGCTATCTGGTGTAAGTACTGGCTCAGAGGCCTGATGTGCATTCCTATTCATCTATGCGTTTTCTAATTCGGTCATCAATAGTCTTACCAATGCCAGCTACGTAAATCGACGTCGCTTGCGCGTGAAATCACTCTTGAGTCAGATCAGCCACCCCCTTTGCCGCCTACCTCGCTCGGTCTTGCTCTGCTTGAAATATATTTTGCGCGCATCTACAACGCATCCGTCATGTTTCACAAGCCTCTCCTCTTTCAGCAGTACATCGAGGGCAAAGTCCACCTAGCTCTCCTGCGAGCCATGTTTGCGATGGCCACCCTGTATGTTACGTGCCGCCTTTGCAGAAACTGTGTCGAGGGCTGTGCTGATAGAAGTTTCCAGTTTTCTCCATCCAAGAAACAACGAGAACACATCTACGACGACTTCGAATGAAGAGCTCAATATTTTGAGCGTGTATCAACCCTCCGGGCTTGCATGGGCCAAAGCTGCCTTGAATGAAGCCATGCAGCTAGTCACACAGTCCCCATCATTGATGGCGGTTCAGGCATTACAATGCGTTCAACTATACTGGTTTGGTGTCGGTAAGCCTCAGTCTGGAGATCTATGCCTTGGTAAGTTATATCGTCCAGCCTTGGCCGCCAAATCTTGCTCGTATCAACCGCCTCTTCCGACCTTGACATTAACAAGACCATAGCCCTTGCCTATCGGGCATGCCAAGTACTTGGATATGACAAGAGACATCCCAACGAAGATGATAGTGCCAGTGGGATGCTTGAACTCGAATTTGGTCGGCGGTGTTTCTGGGCTTGCTGGCTTTCCACGTGCATTGTAATGGAGCCGGAGCCTTACGTCGACTCGGCGTGGAAGGAAGCTGCCATGCTACCGCTCCCAGGCTCTATTTCTTCTGGTCCGCAAGGCTACAGGGTGACTTACAATCAGCTTATGGATAAGTATTGGCACGCAATCTCCGTACAACCTCATTCCTCCATGACCGGAACACGACGTCTCACCGCTCCCGGTTCCTTTATCAAGATGATTGGAGTTTGGTAAGAATGATTCACTCGGCGTGATGGATTTGTAACATATTTCTAACATTTCTTCATGTTCAGGGCAAAGGTCCAGCTTCTCTGCAAAGACCGCCCATTGTCCATCACCACCGGCGAGCTGACATCTGTACAACACTTTTCACACTTGGCCACAATACTCTTCCACGACGCTACTTCTACTCGAGACTCTTCGCACCAAGATTATGATACAATCGAAGCTCAGAACCTCTGTCTTTTTCACGATGCCGTTTACCATCAATGCCAGATCGTCCTGCACTCTCTGATTGTGCCACTATTCTCTGGAATTCCCGCTGATCGCAACATTGATAACCATCGTCAGGAACAGGTTAGAGCGGCGGAAACAGTCATGAGCCATGCAGACTTATTTGCACAGCTGCTTGCCCCATATCTCCAAGGCGAAGAAGATGTTTCGCGTCTGCCTCCTCTTGTCGGGTATGGTGCCTTTGTGGTGGGAATGGTGTTTCTCTCTACAGAAGCTGCTCGACGCAACCAGTTAACGACGGAAGTGCCCGCCGACACCAATAAAAGTGGCGACAGGCTGCTTGTTGTCAGGGACATAGTGCGGGTGTTGGACATCTTAAGAGCGTCCTGGAGAGCCCTGCAGCAGCCGGCAAGTACCAATTTTGACCTCGGACTGAAGGTTATATACGTGGTATTAACTGGCGTGGTATAGTGGGAAGTGCTCAGCTCAGCGTTGCAGCCCTACATTTCGAAATTATCCGAACGAACCGGCCCACGACACGGTATGCCGCCTGCAAAAGCGCAACTCCTCAGCATCATCAATAGTGTGAGAGCTAACGCCTCATCAGATCAAGCATCGCCGGAAGTTAAAGACCAGGGTTTGTCAAAGACGACGGAGAGGCCGGATCAGTCAGCGAACGCTGGCGATGTGCCTTTACAAAACCCAAATACAGGTAGCAACCTGAGAAATCATACCGTAGATGCTCGCAATTCAGCAATGGGCCTGAATAGTGATGGTTTTGCACTCAGCGGTAGTGTCGAAAATGTACCAAATGGCCCGTACACAGGCCAGCCTGATTTATTTGCAGACTGCGATTGGTATGGCCTGTCTCTAGCAGAAGCGGGCGTCGAGCAATTGGTAGGATATGAGCCATCCAGCTTGTTTCTACAAGGATGGAACACCTTTAGTTAGTAACAAAGCCCCCAGTTATGGCTTTTATAGTTAAATTCTAGTGCGTTTTACTCGATTGCTGGGTTTCTGAAGCAGAAGCCAACGCCAGTGGTCCTATTATGCAGGCATACTTTGCGGTGTCAGGTACGTGGTCGATCCACTGAAAGGAGCGTCCAAGACTATGAATAGTCTTGCAATCTCAACCATCAGGTGCTAGGGAAAATGGCTGTTTCCGTTTACGGATATGGTCATGAGAATTCTCTAGGTTTCCCAAAGCTGTGATCCATCAATTTCCACTTAGTGGAATACACCAGCACGCCCGTTGCTATGGCTATCAGTGCCCACGGGCCTCGCACGGTGCTCTTCAAGCTTAGTAGCCTTCAAGCCTTCGAGCTCGGAGGCCTTGCTGACAGGCACAGACTCGGCCGCCATGCCGAGCATGTTGGACGGACGGCCAAAGTCCAACTTGTTGATGACGGTGATCTTCTCCGACTAGATGTAATTGCTGTTGGAGACCTTGTCCGTGTCAAAGGTGACATTGTTTGTTTGGTGTGCACATGTGCCAGCGTAACAAACGCGGACAGTGATGGCGGCGATTATAAGGGTCTTTCCATTTCCAAGGGTGATTATTCTAGGGTGTACTATCTAAGTAGTTGACTCGGGCAGATGATAGTTAGGGGCACTATTGCGAAACTCCTTGTCAGCTTTGCGTGGTGCCCATACCTGTTGACTCATACACTCAGAGATGGACGCACCACACTGTTATAAGCGCTATACCCCCTTATATCACAAGACAATACTCAAGCGCTGGTTCCATTCACACCTGGATAGTGGGCGTTTTGTCTGTCTCGTCTGGCTTGGCTTGGCTGCTGATGATGGACGGACAGGCCGCGGATACCCGGCCGCAGCCTAGCCGCTGCGAGGTTTGTTTCCGCAAGACGAAAAGATAGAGATAGATATATGACGCCAAGTCATGTAGGCTCCCCGCGGAGCGAGCCGGCTGGGCAATAAATAGCGGCAGGCGACCTGTAAATTATCGGGCTACCCAAGGTTGGTGGCTATAACGCATGATATTCCCAGCAACCGGCAGGGACTCCCATTCTGCAGAGTTTAACATCCACTCTTGCAAAGTCCCATGCATGCTCGCCAAGCAGGTTGCACTGGCCGTTGGGTGGACAGTTTACCATTTGCCAACCATGCCTCCTCTGATCCGTTGTGCCTGTTATCCGAGGCCTTCCGCCAAAGCAGCTAGTCATACTTTCCCTGAATAGCAGGAATGTTCGCTTGATAGCTGTAGCCGACTTGAGATGTATCGAGCCATGACATAAATAAATCAAATTGTTTCAAGCTACAGACCAAGGTATTATGCAGATATCCGACCTAACTAGCCGTGATGAATAAAAATGAATGAACCAAATAAAACAATTCTCTCTCCAATTCTCTCTCAGCACAATCACCCGTCTTAATACATGGCTTAGATGCTTCAGCCCTGATGAAATTCTAACCAGAGGCGGGCTTGGACTCGGCGGCAGCCTCGACGTCGTGGGAGTGAGTGGCGTAGTCATCTTCGCCGGAGAGCTCCTCAAGAGTCTTGCGGGCTGTCTCGGGGATGAGGAGAGTGGTACCGCAACCGAGAAGCATAAAAAGGGCAAAGATCTCAAGAACATGGTTGAGCCAAGGAGAGGCGTTGGTCTTGGTAGCCCCATGGGTACGTAGAGGGGCAATGGCACCCTGGCCAATGATGGAGCCAATCTTGCCAGCAGCAGCCGAGATACCATGCGAAGTGGAACGATAGCGGGTAGGGAAGACCTCGCCGGGAACGATAAAGGTAGTGGTGTTGGGGCCAAAGTTGAAGAAGAACTGGGCAATGACGTAGATGGCGAGCAGACCATGGGGGGAAATGTGGTGGTAGGCGAAGCCCATGATGATGAAGAGAATGGTCAAGATGACGAAGCCAGCCATTTGAATGGGTTTGCGGCCGAGGGTATCAATGGTGGCAACAGAGACCCAGTAGCCGGGAACGGCACCAGCAAGAACAATAATGACGTTGCCGACAGCAGTGTTGTACAGAAGCTGGTAGACGTTCTTGACGTGGCCAGAGGAGGTGGAGTAGCCAATGGCCTCGAGAATGGTACCGTTGTTGAGGGAGAGACCGTAAAAGGCAACATCGAGACAGAACCAAGAACCTGCAGTTCCCGCAAGGAGGAGAAAGTTCTTGAGCTTGCCATAGTGGCGGCAGAAGTCGCGAAAGCTGGCCTTGGGGACCTCGAGACCCTTTTCAGCCTGCTTGTGAACCTCGGCGCGGGCAATCTCGTCGGGCTCGCCCTCATGCCTACCCTTGATATAAGCTTTGACGTCGTCATCGGCCTGCTCGACATCGCGAGCAACGTCAAAGGTGTATCGGGGGGTCTCGGGGATGGTGAGACGGTCTGTGGCGAATGTCAGCGATTATCACTGTACGAGGGGGCGACGTTGATCCTTACAGTAGAGAGCAATGCAGGCAGGAATAACACCGCAGCCAATTAGCGTCCTCCACATCTTGTCGACGGCGACCTGGCACGCTCCAGTGCAGTGAGCGACATCCTTGGCGCCCGAAAGAGCGTTCTTGAAGCCGAGGGTGACGAAGAGCATGACGAGAGCGGCGCCGAGCTGACCAAAGCCTTGCATAGCAAAGACGGCGCCCATCATGGCACCGCGCCACTTGGTAGTAGCAAATCTGCATCAGGTCAGCGGAGGGTGATGAATTAAACGTATGTAGGATTTCGAATTGTCGGGATAGCTTTAAGAGTCGCGAGGATGATTCCGCAACAAATGGCAAAAAAAAAAGACATTGGAAGAGATGAGAAACGTACTCTGAAGTAATGATGGAGCTAAGAGGGTAGTCACCGCCAATGCCGATGCCCATAATGACCTGTTGTCAGGAATTAGAGTCCAGAAGCCATGTATGTGGCGGTGGGGGTGGGACACGACTTACACGCCAGAAGATGATGAGACCAACAATGTTCACGGCAGGACCACCCGCAGTGAGAGACTGAGCAAGAGAGGCAAAGATGATGACCATGAGCTCGAGACCGTACATGCGCTTACGGCCGACAATGTCGGCCAGCATACCAAACCCGAGCTGGCCGACGACGGTACCGGCAGAGGTGGCCAGCTTGATGGCGGTGTCGGAAGAAGTAGGCATCTTGCCGGTCCCGGGATAGTAGACAATGCCCAGCATAATGGTCAGCATAGAGGCAGTGAAGATGTCGTACGAGTCGGTGAAGAAACCAACACCGGCGACGACGCAGGCGCGGACATGGTACCAGCCGAAAGGAGCCTTGTCAATCTCGGCGAGGGCCAGGCGTCTTCTCTCATTCAGGTCACTGACGTGAGCATAGTCGTTGTTGAAGTTGTGGTAGGCGGCATTGCCACCAGAAGTCTTGCCAAAGTTGGCGACAGTGGTGGTGTTCCTGGTGTGGTTGTCGTCTCCTGAGCTCATGGTGGACGGAGGAAGTTGTTGTGAGGAAGAAGCAAAGGAAAGAAGATTGGCCAAGTTGCCAAGGGAGATTGCCAAGGTGCTAACTAGCTAGTCTTGTACAAGGAAAAAAAAAGAAAAGGACACAAGGGGACCTTTTTTTATATATTATGCATGGAGAGATGAGCTGAGGCAGGCAGGTCGTGTGAGAAGTTGGAAGCGATGGGCGCATTGTTAGCATGCTCTTCAACGGAGCTGCGTGAGTGGCTCGGACTGGAAAAGATGGCGTGCATGACCCATGTACTAGCTTTTTGGATCGCCTGCAGACTTTTTTTTTTCTTTTCCGTCTCGTCTTACGACCGCCGCCGTCAGTGTTCCCGAGAGGAGGGAGACGCAAAGGCACCGGGCGGACAAGTTCTGGTTGTAGAGCCTACTTAGCGTCCTCAACCGTGGCGGAAACGAGGCGTTTATGGATGGGGGTCTGGACGGGTGCTAGTAACAAGTAACGGGGAACCCGGCGAACAAAAAAAACGCAGCATGTAAGAAAATTTGGGCCAGAGGTTGCGTGGAAAAGTTGTCGATGGAGAGCCCTCGACAAAAATCATGTAAGTGGTTGTTTTGCGGTGGTGATGGTGGTTGACGCCAGAACCGGTTCGGGGGGGTAATTATAATCGCTAGTCCAAATAAAGACCGAGATCTGAGCCAGTGAGAGATGGGGAATGCAACACGTTGCGACGCCACATTGTTGCCGTCTTTGCCGTTGCATTGGTCGGTCGCCAAAGAGGCTGATGAGGCTTTCTTGGCAAGTCGAATTTATTATTTGGGCCAAGAGATGCGTTTTTGCGGAGGGACCGCGAATGGGGCCGGAGATAATAAACGAGGCTGCCCTGCTATTTATGTAAAATGATGATGAATATTTGCATAATCATCTCCGGAGGGAAGGTTCTTGTGGGTGTTGCCGGTCGATTTCCGTGGTCGAGTTCGTTCCTCAGAGTAGCATTCCCTTGCTGGTTAACGTTAGTAGCTCGGCAGGCTCCAGCAGACTTGAATACCCTTATTATTTGCTTTAATTGAAATCTTACTTTTTTACTTTGCAGCCTCGCTGCGTTGCGCTAGTAGTACAGTACAACGTGTGCCTCATTGTTCGTCCAGGATGCCCATTCCGTTTTAGGCCACCGAGTTCTCCCAATAGTTGTTCCCCGATGGACTCTCGGTCGATGTCCTGGTCAACTTTTGTAAATGTTATGCGTGTACATTACTTGATTGCTTCCTTTTGCTCCGTTGTCTTTCGGACATGCCATGTCTGTTCGCATCGGCTGTCCCGATCCCCTCTTCCCTCTCTCTCGTCTTACATGCCCGCCCGGCCTTGCTCTCGCTTCACCCAGTCTCCGCTTTGCTTCTCTTGAGAATCCAGTTTCCAAGTAACTTTCTATCAAGGGTCCTTGCCTTAATAGTTCAATATTTATCACTCCACCCTCACCACGTGGGTGCTTACCCATCGCGGATTGCAGGCTTTTTGAATCCTTCGCTTCAGCTGCGTCTCTTGTCCCTTTGGCTAGACTCGGGCGTACTGCCAATTATAGAATCCTGTCATCATCACTGTCCGAGTTTTTCTTCCTGCCAGCTCGAGTGTCGCACGACTGCCGGGAACAACCCTCTCGGAGCACAAGACCAGCAAGCAACCCATCATCTATGCCCTCTATTGTCACCATTTTTTGCCTACCTGTATCTTGCAACCAGCAACGTCAGTCTTGCTTAAACCATCCCGTCAACCTTGTACCGTTAAACCCAATCGACGCGCGAGCATGTCGACAACGCAGACTCAGATGGCGCCCTCTGAGCTTACTGCCGCTGCCAACGAGCCCGGGATTCCTCAGCTCACCTACACAGTCGCGCAGACGGCCGAGGAAAAGCGCGATGCTTTACGCCTTGTCGCCGACACGATTGCGCAACAACGCCAAGTCGCGTCCACCACCATCATCTTCCATCCCGCCGCCCTGGGACCCTTTGTTGCCGTGCTCGCTGGGCTCGTTTATCGCAGCAGCAGCGACTGGGTCGGCGCCGTCATCCTAGCCTCCGGTGTCATTGTCGCCTACCTGGCAGCCATCCAGTACTACACCTACGGCTATCTGCAGCGCGCCGAGCGCTTCAACTGGAAAAGCTTCATCACACCCTCGGCCAACGAGCCCGCGCAGCAAGACACAGTCATGTATGCTCGCTACGGCGACGACATCATTGCCACGCTGGTGCTGCGCCTGGTCGGCTCGAGCGCGCAGATTCGTGCTTGGGCCACGCGCTTGCGCTACAGGGACACGGGCGTGGGCGGCGACATGCTGCGCGAAGCAGTTGTCTTTGCACGCTCGTCGCTGGGCTCGGCGGTTGCTATTGAGTTCAGCGACACTCATGCCCATGCCGTCGATACCACAAAGCATTTCACGGCTCCCTTTGCGCGACGTGAAAAGAGAGCACGGCAAGCTCTCGCGCAGGCGATTAAGGATGTCGACACAGCGGCTGAGCGATGATCGGGACCATGGCACATATTCACATATTCGTAATGTAACATTAGAGTTTAAATGTAGCATAATAGAGTTTTACAGTGAGGACTGCGAATCTTGCTTCTGCAAAAGAAGAGTCGACTAATGAGCCGACATTGTTTTCCACGTGCGTCAAGCCAGCTGACCACCCAACTATCGCCCAGAATACTGTCGCCGACCAACCTACTATTCGACATCATGACTATTACAATTTTTTTTTAACCCAACAGAGTCCCTGCGAGTTGACGTTTGACTAGCGCCCGCCTCTTTGACTCTTGGCATGCCAGCCGCACACCCCATGATGATTTTCTGGCGTCCTTGGCGACTTGGCTGCCGTCTTGGCCCGCCTTGGCTGCAGATCAGAGACCCTTGGTGCCGATCGTGGGTTTCAAGGCTTCATAGAACTAACGTATTCTGTAGTAGATGCCTGCTAAATAATACCTTACCATTAATACCCCTCTACATGGTAGAAACCGCTCTGCTCAGTGACCAAGTGCTCCCAATTCACCCACTCGTCTAAATTCAATTCAAACGACCCGAGGTCTGAGAATTCACCAGATCCCCCAACCTCAGGCGCCTCAACAGCCTTTGCATCATCATGAGCTGCTCCCAGTGACGTATTCGCAGTCGCGGCTTCCCTTTCCTTGACATTTGTTTCTGCTCCCTCCACCACGCCGTCTCTCCTTGCTCTCATTGTCCTGACATAGGCTGGCTCTCCTGGATCCGGCATCCCTTCTGCCTGTTTCGCCGCAACATAGCCGTCCCAGACCTCCAACGTCCACTTGCTGAGGGCCTTGTATACGGCCTTTGCCGAGGACTGTCCGAATGCATCGGGGTATTGCGAAAACACACGACCAATGAGCTCCCATACCCTGTCCAGCTCGGAACTCGGCCTTTTGCGGCGCGCTTCAATCAGCACAAAGAGAATCTTGTCCCACAGGTACGTCGAGTTGAGGCGCCACTCGAATTTGCGAAGGCACGGGTTATCGCCCACCATGGACGCGTACTCGAGCAGCTTCGAGGCATTGTGGAATGCCACATTGCGCTCCGCCTCTGTGACTTGCCCGCCAGAGTCTGCAAATCGTCGTGGGTTGTGCGCAAAGAGCCGCGTGTTGCACACGGCGGCGCGTATCATGCCGGTCACTAATATGTCGAGCGGCCGCGACGGATCACAGTAGCGAAGATATTTTGTCTCAAATTTGTCTTCAATCTCGTCAATGAGAGCATCCTTGTCAGCCGACGTCATATTGGAGCTGGTTCCAATGTCACCCCATGAAGCGACGAATGTGGAGGTGCCTGATAGCCGTTGCAGCGATTGAGCGAGGTCGCAACGAACGATGCACATGGTGATGGACGTAATGGCACGACGATCCTTTGGTACCGCTATCATTGAGGGTTCAAGATCTTCATCCTCGACGTTCCAGGGAATTCCTGCGTCGCCCAAGTGAATATCCGGCGATGGCTTGGCGCCCAGCAAGTCGGCAGTACGAAACTCTAGGTGTGCAATGTGCCACCACAGACGTCTTCTCATTTCTGTCTCGAAGAGAGACAAGCCAAGAGATGTTCCATTGCGATGTAAGCCCATCTTTTGAGCTAGTCGGAGGGCAATGCCGCAGAGGATGTATTGTGACTCGTATGGTATTGTGCCGCGCAGTCCCAGCTGACGCAATGTGAGAATTGAAAGCGGCTCAAGGATGACCACTCGTGCTACTCACCATGAAAAGACAAAAGGCCCTCAAAGTCATCGGACTAGATGTACTGAGTAATCCAGCTCGCTTCAGCGTATGCCGTGCAATGGCTCTATACTTGGCAAACACTGTTTTTTTGCTGTCCTTGAACAGTTTCTCGCAATCCTTTTCTTCCATGACGCTGATTGTCCCAAAATAAAAGCAGAACACCACTGCCTCGATAGGTTTCGACACCTCTTCCTTACGCTCTGCGGCCTGCCGCACCAAGGCCCAGAACGTAGGAATGTGCATAATCTTCATGAGCGGGTCAATTCGGTCAACGTACATGTCCCTGAGTGCGTACAGGCAGTGCGTGGCGGGGTGCCAGTCGCCAAGATGACCGATGAAGCTGCTGCTTCGAGAGCTCGTACCTAGGAAAAGATCGGCTTCATGTTCTTCATCATCATCATCGGCAGGCACAAACTCATCAGGGTGCCGAAACTAAGCTAGTTAGAGTGAGGGCAACAAGGACAGGGCAACAAAGAAAACCTACATCGTCGTTAATGTCCGTCCAAAGAGTGCTACTGCACGGAAATATCAGCACGGAAAATCAATCGTCACTTTGGACGTGTCAACGTACGTTTCGTAATATCGCGAATTACCCCCCTTGCTAACCAACCTCGGGCCTGACCTTGGCGTCTTGACCAGCGCAGAGCGAAATTCCATCGGCGGAGCAGCCTCGTCTCTGGGGGTAGGCACCGAAAGACTGGTCGGCGACTCCGTCGTCTTATTGCTCTCGGACAAGGCATCTTCGCGTGCAGCAGGCGCCATACTCGTGTGCTCAGCGACGTCGACGCCGCCGCCACGCGTCTTGAGCATGTCCTCGTAGCGTCGCAGCCTGACGCGCATCGTCTCACGCGACGGCTGCGACCTCTTGCGTTTTCCTCGCACGGGCGCGACATACTCGCAGTCGACTTTGGTGCGCTTGCAGTTGCTGCAGGGCTGGGCGTGGTCGCACCGGACCTTGCGCTGGCGGCAGACGAGGCACGAGAAGGTCTTGAGGCTGTCGTCGGCGCTCACCGCAGGCGATGGGACTTGCGTCTCCATATAGCAGCGCTGAATAAGATGGGGGAATCGGTTTCAAGGGGGTTTCGGCGCTGTCGAGGAGGGAGCAATGATTCTCGCTGTTCGGGGCTGGTGCGGGAGTCGCGCCAGGGCTGGAGGTGTGAGCTCGGGGCTCGGGGGTGAAAATCTTGCATTTTGAGCCCCGAGGTCAACACACTTGAACCCCGAGCTGCCGCAATTGGGAGACGCCGCCGCCAGCCAATTTCATTATAAACGGCAGCATTCTCAGACACACGTTATTTTTAAAATCTAGGAATACTTGATTAGACTCTATCCTATCGCTCTTGTTGCTCTCATACCTCTGACTGCTCTTATTACTCTTACTACTCTCATTACTCTTCTTACTCTTCTTGGTCCTCACACTTCCACCACTTCTTTTACCTTTTTCCTATTCCATATTTTTTTTATCTTAGGTGGTAATAAAGATCGCCGCAGGAATGTCAACCAAAGTATTACACAATCAAGAAAAATTACAACAAAATGATGCCAAACCAGTCATTCAGCTGGTGGAATATCCACCAGTAGCTAAGCGTATCCTCATCATGATTGCCCTGTATCTATCTATATTTCTAATTACACTCGTCAGTATCAATACCAAAGTCTTTCTCGCCAACTGCTTACCAGATCAGGACCAAAACATCATTGCGACTGCGATCCCGCGCATCACCGACGAATTTCATTCCATCGACGACATTGGCTGGTACGGCAGCGCCTACCTCCTGACCACCTGCAGCTTCCAGCTCCTCATGGGCAAGGTCTACAAGCATTACCCTGCAAAGCCGCTCTTTCTCGCAGGCGTCTTGTTCTTTGAAGTCGGTTCGGCCGTCTGTGGTGCCGCCCCCAGCTCCGCTGCCTTTATCATTGGCCGTGCCGTAGCCGGCTTCGGGGCTTCCGGGCTGTTTTCCGGCCTCATGGTCATCATGTTTCATACCATTCCGCTTCAGCAGAGGCCGCTCTGGCAGGGCGCTGCAGGAGCCTTGTTCGTCGTCGCCTCAGTTGTTGGACCAGTCGTCGGCGGAGCATTCACCGATAATATCACCTGGCGATGGTGTTTCTACCTTAATCTCCCGATTGGAGCCGTTTCTCTCCTCGTCACCATCCTTCTTGTGCATCTGCCGAACCAGAAGCTAGAGCCCTGCGCCGACACTCTCCTCGGCAAGATTCAACAACTTGATCCAATCGGTAATCTCGCCTTCTTTCCCGGAATCATTTGCCTTATCCTCGCCTTGCAGTGGGGTGGCACGCGCTTCCCTTGGAACAATGCCAGAATAGTTGTGCTGCTTGTCGTTTGCGTTGCCCTTGTCGCCCTTTTCATTGGTATGCAGGCCTGCAAGAAAGAAAAGGCAACCGTGCCCCCTCGCATCATCAAACAGCGCAGCATAGCTGCCGCCGTCTTCTTCTGCTTCTTCAATGGGGCCGGTATGATGGTACTCATGTACTACCTTCCCATCTGGTTCCAGGCCGTCAAAGGCGCGTCGGCTGTGCATTCAGGCCTCATGCTCCTGCCCACTGTCCTGTCAGTCGCCGCGGCGTCCATTAGCTCCGGGATCGTCATCTCCCGCGTTGGTTACTACGCGCCCTTCTACATTGCAAGCTCAGTTCTGACACCTATCGGAGCTGGTCTGATGTGTACCTTTACCACATCCACCGGCAAAGGCATGTGGATCGGCACGCAGATTCTCTTTGGCTTTGGTCTCGGTCTCGGTGCACAACAGCATCTAAACGTCGTGCAGACGGTTCTAGAACGCTCCGATATTGCCGTGGGGTCGGCCGTCGTCATGTTCGTTCGATTTCTCGGTCCTGCAGTTTTTCTTCCCATCGCGCAAAATGTGTTCCTCGGCGACCTCGTGTCAAAGATGAGTACACTTCCGGGAGTTGATACCGAGAAGATCATCAAAGGTGGCGCCACTGAGCTGCGATCTTTGGTTTCTGGCCATGAGCTTGGTATTCTTCTTACATACTATAATGCCGCCATTATAAAGGTCTTTTACATTGTGGTCGGTACGTGTGCCGTCACAATCATTGCCAGTGTCTGCGTGGAGTGGCGTAGCCTCAAGGCCAAAGCGCAGGCTGAAGCTGGACAGCCAGTGTCCGAGTGATACTGAAGTATTGTATTTTTATTTATATCTTACATGCATCTCCACTTGCTATTCATTGATCCAGGGCGCGCTGATCGATCTGCTCTCTCGACAGACAAAATCGGATTGGCATCTAGACATCGCCGCGTTATATTACAACTAACCAATTTCTGTCCACTTCTGTCACTTTGCAAGGTTATCCCATTCAGCTCAGATTGACGAACCGCAATATTTATTCCAACTTTTTCAATCGCTGTTGTCAGCTTTGTCCACAGCAAAGAGACAGAATCTTGCTCACTTGAAAGCGAGGTAATGCAGATATTCTCGACATTTGAACTTTTGATAAGCATCTACATTGCCATCACTACTTTCACCTTGTATCAAAATACTCATTCAACATATATCAGGTCTTTCTGATGCCCCCACGCTTGCAATGCAGGTGTGAGCAAACTAGCCGTCATGCATGAATAAGACGATCAGGCGCACGCATTATCAACAGCCTCAGTGGGTCGCTTGAGGCACACATGGCGGATGGCTCGCGTTTTCCCCTCATTCGTATAGTGGCAGAGCAGCAAAGTGCGGCATAGAACTTTGACTATAAAACGCAGTCATGCCGCGTCTCTGAATCATCGCCGAGCATCGTCTTCAACCGGCAGTACAGACTCAGTAGGCGGCGCCGAACATGGACTTCTTGCCATTGCCGCAGGACCCGACTTTCCCGACCCCAGAGACTCCATATCTCTCATCGGAAGACTGGGATTTCGGCCCCTTTTGCACGTACCTAGACAGGAAATACCAAACGTTGGACCTACCCGAGGTGCCTCTGCTACCAACCAACCATGCGCTACTGACGCTACCTTTGCAGCGCATTTTTGACCTGATCCCGGCTGCGAAGCTGCAGTCCTTTGTACAGACATGGCTGTACTTTGGTCTGGTGGCTGAATTTCTGGGCCTAAATGAGCTCCCAGACGGACGGCGTCTCGTTGACCTCGAACAGGCTCGGCGTGAAATGTCTGTGCTGTATCGTGAATGCTCAAAAGACAGTGGCCACGGAAAGCTTTTGACCAGTGTTTCTATTCTTGACAAAACTGACATGTTCGCTGAGAGGACAAGATTAGCAGGAGAGCTTGCGCCGCGCTTCCACTACTTGCATCAATGTCTTTTTCGATCCATGCTCATAGTCAACAATAGTTCCAGCCAGCTGGAGTACTCTGTCCGCTACTCCATCGCCGGGCTGGGCGAGCTATTCATGACGAGCCTATATGCAGGGAGTTTTCTAGCGACACCGCGCATCGTGCTCCCAAGCGCTGCGTTCAACTGGTTCAGGGACTACCTGAAGTCGGGCAACGATGTGGAGAATCAGATGCTGAGCTTTGGTTGGTGCCCGAGCGGGATTGAGAAGCTTCGCAATCTCTTCCAAGGTGTCGCATCTCTTCATTTCGTCACGAGGCTGCGGCCACGTACGAGGCCGAGCGATCATACCAATTGCACCCACTATGCCTGTCGAGCCTTTCAAATTGACATTTCACAGTACAAACCGCGCCACGTTGTTGACGGCTGTCAATGCGACGATGTGCATGTGGACGAGGCCGAAGTGACTCGGATACTCAGGAGCTCTGATTCCTACCCTATGTTGAGGATTGAGCCTGGCGCGACTGAGGCAGAGCCCGCGCGAATCACGCTTGAGACGTATGAAGCGGACATGAACTATGTCGCATTATCACACGTCTGGGCAGATGGGCTGGGAAATCCACACAGCAATGCACTGCCCAACTGCCAGATTGTCAGGATTGCCAACTATGTCGCGAGCCTCAACCAAGCTCTCAACGACAGTGACAATCCACGGTCCGAGTACCGCGTCTGGGTCGACACAATTTGTTGTCCTGTTGAGCTCGAGGGAAAGGCCGTGGCTCTTGAGCGAATTGCCGATGTCTACAAAAACTCGGCACATGTTCTCCTTCTCGATTCATCCCTGACATGCCTAAATACCGCGACGTGCAGCCTCGCAGAAAGGCTACTAAGAACTTTTAGCTGTTCTGCCTGGATGCGGCGTCTCTGGACCCTCCAAGGTATTGCACTGACCTTTCTTTTCGCTTTTTCGTCTGCAACCATACTATACTCCTCTACCCTCTGTCTTATGTGCTAAAGAAAACCCCTTCCCAGTTGGACCCTCTTGCTGTGATTATGGCAATCTGACGGAAAAATTATAGAAGCTGTACTCCCAAAAAACCTCTGCGTCCAGTTTCAGGATAAGGCAGTTTCGGCTTCAGCCCTGATGCAGGACTTGTACCTGCAAGGTATGAAGGACATGCGATTCCTCCGAATCTGGCATGACCTCCTGAACGAAGTATGGAAAGCTTTTCAATTTCTCAATAATGACAAGCTAACTCGCGCAGGTCAATGTCATTCGAAGCTTTGAAGACACCAGCCGCAGCTTGGAGCATGTCTACTTCAAACCGCAGCTAATCACGCTGCAAAGATCGATTCATTTCCGAACAGTTTCAGTTCCATCCGATGAGCCCCTCTGCATAGCCGTTCTCATGGGCTTGCAGATTGATGGGTTGACATTCATACAGGACGGCGAACAACGCATGGCTGCCGTCTGGACTGCATTGGCGGAGACTCTTGGTGGACTTTCTACGTCGCTGGTATTTCATCTTGAAGAGACCTTGTCCATGAAAGGCTGGCGATGGGCGCCAAAGAGTCTTCTCGGAAGCTTGGGGGAGGATTCCACCCTGGGGATGGATGAGCGATCGCTTCGATTCGCCGTTCCGTTGCCCGTTACCACCCTATCATTGGGCATGCCAACGCCAAAAGGACTGCGCATGAGGGCTCATGGCGGCTTTTTGACGGTCACTCCAATACGCGAAAACTTTGACGTGCAGCCGTGGAAGGGGGTCACGAAGAGGGTAATAGAAAGTTATGTGCTCATCTATCGCGAACTGACGGGAGAATGGTATCGCATCGCAGACTGGCATCGCAGTCGAAAACTGGGATCATGGTCTGATGAAGAGCAAAAAGCGCACAATGAAAAGTACCCGTCCCCGTTGTTTGACTGTATCCGATCCAATACTGGCGCACTCATCTTTCAGGACTTTGAAACAAAAGCCGAGGTCATGGTTGCCATTCTGGGCAAGGCGCAGGAGTGCTTGGATGACGACCACGAGCAAAAGGCGATGCTTTTCGAGCGCGAACGCACCGTAATGTGCTGGCGCTTGGGGTCAAAGGAAGTAGCTCTGCTGAACAAGGTGATTGCCATTTCCAATAGGCTTGCGGACGACCAAGTCACTGCAAACTTGCTAGCGTGTGGCAACGAGGCCAGTCCGCAGCGAGACGAGTGCCTGGCAAAAGTCAAAAAGTGGATGGAGACGACAGTCGATCGGGAATGGAAGGAAGATGCCGAATTTGCGCAACTTGTGGAGGATACCATGGGAGAAGATATGGAAGGGTCGGCTTGGCCGCTCCTCTTGGTCGACTATTCCAACGTCATTTACATGAAGGATTCGGCAGAGGACCAGCTTTGGTTTGTTGACTAGGATTCTCAAATGTAGCACCTAACTCCATCGAAGCTAAAACCTTTTTTGAAAGGAAGCCTAATAATGCGAGCTAGAAATAATGAGCATCAAAGCGTCTACTTGCACCCACATTCTAGTGCTCTGGGGAGTCGACACAAATGTTCTGAAACAGTGCGGAATTTTGGCTCCCTTGAGCCATTGACAGATATCGAACAAAGGAACCTGATCTTAAGTCTAGAATAATCTCCACCAAAGCGGGATGCCCCCAAAACAGAGCAAGGAAGCCTTCGTATGCTCTCTGATATCAAGCGCGGTGGAATGATCGCTTCAAGTTATAATTACCAGAATCAAATTCATGTCTTCGGAACAGCCAACAGCAGTTGTAATGCATACTTTTCCCTAGAGTTTCCTAGGATGGCGTTCAGAAGGTGATTCGCGTACTAGTCGAACCAGCGCCTTCAACTACCCTGGGAAAAACTACACAACGAAAGTTGCTACAGTTGAGTAAGAACAAGCTTAGCTCCCATGTTGTTGCTAACTCATGTTTAACTTGTAAATTCCTCGAAATGAATATTTTTGGATTTTTTCCTCCAGATAGTGACTGGAAACGACCAGTGGCCTCCATTGTTGTGGACGACACGACTGAGACACCTCACCTCAGTGCGGCGAGCCTCACTGGTACTCGAGACCTATTTAGAGTAACCGACTGCAACTGGTAGTGAGAAGGTATTGAACAGACATTGTGGAGCGGGGCATCCTCACAGTCATGGCCGTTCTGTACAAAGTACGCGCCGCCAAGAGCCAAGACTGCAGAAGAACAGGTGGTCAAGAAGACCTCTTTCTGCCGCCCGCAGCCAAGTAAGTATTTCCGTTTGTAGCAACACAGGATACAGGATACACAGGATACAGTCAAAGTCATGAGACCTGTGGGGAGGGGGGCCTCTGCTTTGGTGTTTGCCAAGTTGGCTCATCCCCAGCTTTCGAGGCTGCGTGGCTGAATTCAGTCCCCCACACAGCCAAAGCCAATCGTGCCACCACCCTATTTTAGTTTCGGCGCTTTTACGCATCGAAAACATGGGTTTCCGTCGGTTAATTTTATCGGGTCTCGACGTTTCGCGTCAAAGGCTTGGAGTTGTTCATATGGGATGCGAACAACAGCCTGCCTGGACATTGCCCTCACGCCCTCATTGAGCCGCCCGGTAACTCGGTAAAAGCAGATATAATTGACAATGCGCAGAGCAAGTAATGGCCCGAGCCAGCCTGATTCTTGGCCTGCAGTGGCCATCCAGACAGTTTCGAGAAATACTGCTGCCTAATTCCAGCCCCTCCCTCGTGCGGCACACCAGCTCAGTCCCCTGGTCTTGTGGCTTGCTCGCCGACGCCCGCTCGATGCGGCCGTCTTGCCAAGTTGCCGTCAAACTACGCCCTTTGCTTCCTAATAAACTCGGGCGGGCAGAGAGCCTGAGAGAGGTCAACAAAAGGATGGAGCACTGCTGCCAATTAGCCACATGTGGTCAATCTGCTGAGCCAACCAACGAGCCGACTCCAAAGTACCGTCACGTACGTAAGCCTGACCGTTGCTGGCGTTTGAGCGCCACCGACGCAAGTTGCGACGGGGTCAAGGTTACTATCCGTAGTAATATTCGCTAAATTCTGCAGCTGCTACATCGGGGGCCATTCTTTTCGTTTGGAGCTGTGTCGGCCAGACCATAGGTGCACACGAATGCCGCGTCGGCTTAGGCAGTCAAGCAGCGAAGCAAAAGTTTGATCCAAAGTGTTTCCCGTGTACAGAATCAGGGCTGACAAAGAGACTGATGAGCTTGTGATGAGCTAAAACGGAGACAAGAATGATGGCTCGAGCTTACTTTTGTGCGTTGTGGCACTGTGGCAGACATTGTTTGCGAACGACCTAGCTTAACGCCATGTCTCATTGCATGGGCTGTTGATGCGGCAGACGGGCTGACCGAGATGGGAAGAAGCCTTGGGCGCCGCCGCCGCCGCCGCTAATAAGGCTAGCCATGATTACAGCTCATTCTGGAGGGCAAACGTGCATACAGCTGCGTGTTGACATTGCGAAAGGGGAAGTACGGTAACGGTAGCCCACCCCCCCCCCCCCACCCCCCCCCTTCTCTCTCTCCGAAAGCAGCTGTTTCCGGTTGATAAAAGGTCGACCTCTCGCACCCCCTCTCATGCTGCAGGCTTGAGCCTGGTTCTCGTCCCATTTCTTCACCTTTCTCGTGATAGAAACAAACATTTGCCGCTCCTGTGACCATGGACCCTGAAAAGAAAATCGTCCTCGAACAGGACGAGCTTGTGTAAGTCTGCCCCCCTCTGCACGCTTCAATGCAACCCTCCTCCAAATTCGCCCATGGCTCGTGTCGTGTCTCGCTTTTTTGTCGCACTCTCTCTGCAGCTCACCTCCGATTGCTAAAACCTCTTTGCGCTAATACCCCAAATCCCGAGCCGCAGTGAGCCTGCCCAGCCGACATCAGAAGTGGCCAAGAAGCTCGCTGCCATCACCGAGACGGCAGAGGCCGAAATCAAGAATCCTCTCGTCGGCATCCCCCGCGACGAGCTCTTTGCGCGCGTGACGGCGTTTCAGCAAGAAAAGGGCCTGCCAGAGGACATATTGCCGCTTCTCAAAAAGGGCGCCCTCGTCGCGCAGAGCCCCGCCGGCTTCGAGGAGCTCGACGACTTGGATGAGGATGACAAGGAGGCCCTGCGCAGGGAAGTCACCCACAGATGGAGCCATCCCTGGTCTCTCTACTTTACCATTGGACTCAATTCCATCGCCGCAGCTATTCAGGGCTGGGATCAGGTCAGTTGTGTTGTGTCTGAGCTGCACCATCCCCCCCCGCGTTATTGACACCAGCCCGTAGACCGGCTCCAACGGCGCCAACCTTGGCTTCCCCGAAGCTCTTGGCATCCCCGACTTCAAACCGGCGTGTGGAAACGATGAAACCACGGGCCTCTGTGCCAAAAACGCCTGGATCGTTGGCTTTGTCAATGCCATGCCTTACATTACTATTTGTCTCTTGTAAGAGCGAACCACCACTGGCCTCGGCAGCTCCATGGGCCTTGACTAACAGAAGCAGTGCTGGTTGGATATCTGATCCTCTCAATGAAATCATGGGTCGTCGTGGCGTCATATTTCTGGCGGCGATTTTCTCTCTGCTCGCTCCCTTTGGCATGGCTCTCTCGCAGACATGGGGTCAGCTTGCTGCCTGCAGGTAAGTTGTTCATGATGCGCGTCATTTGCAGTGCTTCGAAAAAAGCTGACGCATCTCTCATAGAATGCTGCTTGGCATTGGTATGGGCTTGAAGGAAGTTACTGTCCCCGTCTATTCGGCCGAGAATGCTCCCACAATCATCCGCGGTGGCCTAGTCATGTCATGGCAGATCTGGACCGCGTTTGGTATGCGACAACACAAACCTTGACCACCTCCAAGTATACTTGCTGACTACTATTAGGTATCTTTCTTGGTACTTGTGCAAATCTAATTGTTGGAAAGGTCGCACACATCGCATGGCGTCTCCAGCTTGGCTCGGCTTTCATTCCCGCCGTCCCGCTTGTACTGGGTATTTATCTCTGCCCCGAGTCTCCTCGATGGTACCTCAAGAAGAATCGTCAGATCAAGGCTTGGAAGTCGCTGCTCCGTCTGCGAAACACACCCTTGCAGGCTGCCCGTGACCTGTTCTACATTCAATGTCTTCTTGACCACGAAGACAAAATGATCAAAGAAGCTGGCCTGAATGTGAATGGTAGTGTTTTCACTCGCTTCATTGAGCTATTTACGATTCCGCGGAACCGTCGCGCCACCCAAGCTTCTGGTATTGTCATGATTGCCCAGCAGTTGTGCGGCAGTAAGTTAACACAGACCTTGCTCACCTCCCAACATGACTAACCAGCTTCAGTCAACATTATCGCTTTCTACAGCAGTACTATATTTGTTCAGAGCGGAATTTCTGCCTATAGTGCTCTTTGGGCCAGTTTTGGTTTTGGTCTGATTAATTTCCTCTTTGCCTGGCCTGCGGTGTGGACCATTGATACTTTTGGTCGTCGTGCTCTGTTGATTTTCACGTTCCCCAACATGTTTTGGACTTTGCTCGGTGAGTTCCTAGCACGAAATGCGCCTCCCTTTGGGATCAAAGCTAATACTGCGTAGTGGCTGGATTTTGCTTCCTCATTGACCATGGCATGAAGCATAGCACAGCCCGCATTGGCGCCGTTGCCACCTTTGTGTACCTCTTTTGTGCATTCTACTCGCCTGGTAAGAACTCATAACATTCTACTGCTGCAAGAAGATAATAGCGGTAACACTAATCATGAAAACAAAAACAGGAGCCGGTCCAATTCCCTTCAGCTACTCTGCAGAGTGCTTCCAATTATCACATCGCGAAGTTGGCATGTCGTGGGCCGTGGCAACCAACAACTTTTGGGGTGCCATTCTGAGCTTGACATTTCCGCGAATGCTTCGCGCCATGACACCGACCGGCGCGTTTGGCTTCTACGCGGCCATGAATGTCGTCGCGTTGGCCCTCATCTTTTGCTTTGTCCCCGAGACGAAGCAGAAGAGTCTGGAGGAACTGGACTACGTCTTTGGCGTCTCTACCCGAAAGCACGCCAAGTACCAGCTCGGCACCGTGCTGCCGTGGGGGATTAGGCGCTATATCTTCCAGAAGAAGGACACAGTCTGCCCTTCTCTGTACAAGGATGAGAACAAGGCTGCCAGACCTAATGAGGGCAAGGTCTAAGCTGCATAAGCCTCGTGAATCAAGGGAGCATGGCCTGGGCTATGCTTTGCATCTACTGATACTGGTGGGTCAAAAAGAGTTGGGGTAGTGACAATCCTCATAAAATTATAGCGAAGCCAAGAAAACTCAGATGATATTCACTTCGTAATTGCGTCAAACGAAGCCAAGAAAACTCGGATGATATTCACTTTGTAATTGCGTCAAACGAAGCTAAGAAAACTCGGATGATATTCACTTCGTAATTACGTTAAACGAAGCTAAGAAAACTCGGATAATATTCACTTTGTAATTGCGTCAAACGAAGCTAAGAAAACTCGGAAAAAATTCACTTCGTAATTACGTTAAACGAAGCCAAGAAAACTCAGATAAAATTCACTTTGTAATTGCGTCAGAAGGCTGCCTTGGAAAATTCTTCGTTTGCGGCCGGCATGGCGTTTGCGGCCGGCATGGCGCTTGCCACAAAACTCTCTCGAAAAATACACCTCTCTCCTCCCTAAAACTTTTCCTCTCTCCCTTAAAGCCTTCCTCTTTCCTTTCTGAAATCTTTTCTCTCTCTTTACTAGATCATTTTCATCTTCCCTTCCAAACCCCATTCCAAGAAGTTCCAGTACACGACGCCTCCTTCGTAACCATGGCCTCGGATGAAATTGAGATCCCGTGGGAGAACCCTATTGAACTGCCAGACGCGCCGGCAAACTTGCAGCCAGATCACTATCTTAGCAAGCTGCCCATGCTTCAGGAGATTCAGGATATCTACGAGGAATCCCCTAATTGGTCAGACGATCCAAGGCTTTGTCGATCTTTTCAATCCTATCATCAGGGTGCATTGTGCGTTCTAGGCCCCGATGCAATCGACGCCATGAAGCGGGACCCGGACATCTTTCGAGCCGTGCTCGATTCCACGCGGCAGTTGAGTGAGTTTTGTAAGTGCATCATGATCTTTTCGCTTTGGTGACTTGCATCTGACAACTTGACCTTTAGTTACATCGGGGCGCTATCCCAGCAACCGAACTGGCGTCAGCCAGCAACCCCCCCTTGAACGAACTGGCACTGGCCAGACTGCTGAAGTTGCGTCCGCAGAGCCTGTGAACGAGACGGCTGGCCCAAGCACGATCAGTCGCGTTTTTGGAAGCCTACGAAACACAATAAAACAGATACCTAACGCGCTTCACCCCCCGCGATCAACCTCCACGGCCGACTCGACGACCAATCTGTCCTCGGCTGGCTCTCGTAAACGGCTCCGGGCAGGACTATCCGAATCAAGCAAGTCGAGCGTGAAAAAGCTCAAGTCCAAGGAACTCGACCCTCAGCCACCAGTACATCAGCGGCCTGCAAACAGAGCTCTGCATCGTAACCAAGCACTAGCTAACAGGGTGAGTGCCGTGCTATACATCCGCCAAGGCTAAGTCTAACTGACAACCGGTATCTAGGCCAAGCAACGTGATGGTGATGCGTGCATCGTCTCAAAGAGCAAGGGTGCTATTGAAGCGGCACATATCATTCCCCACGCCATCAACCATTCTGAGCAAAGCGTTTCGTTCTTCAAGGCCATGCTTCCGACGTTGGCTACAATGTTCGGTGATCATTTCGCCGCAAAAATCAACGAAATAGCGGGCGCTGTGCGAGCCTCGGATAAGTGTTGGAATCTTCTGACTCTCAACGTCTATGTGCATCGGTTATATGACCTTGGTCTCATTGGTTTTCGGCCAGACAAGATCACACACCGCGAGAATGATGGATACTACGTCTACTTCTCCATACATTGGCTTATGCCAACCAAGATACGTTCTCGAAAATTTGACAGCATAACGAAAGGTGCCCATAAATTTGCAGCCACCGAAGAAACCCTCAGACAGATGCTCGAGATGCAAGACGAAGCCAAGGCTCACAGAGAAGCCTACGACCTATTCCACATGCGCAAGCGGGAGATCGTTGCCGACGGAACAAAGATGTCTATACGTCAAGAAACCCTGGATGAAGCTCAACGGATGTACGATTGCCTCGCCCTGAGCTGGGCTATGCGAATGATGTTGTTTCTTGCCGGAGCGGCTGGACACCCAGATGGTGATTATGACCAGGAGCCTTTCGGCATGAATTGGAATGAGATCTACCTTGTCGAGGACAGAGAGTGCATGGATGAAATTTTTCTCCATTATTTTCTGCCGAATTCCTCCCCAGGCGTCATGGATCCGGACTTTTAGAAGAAGCCAGACCAGATCTCCTCTCGCATGAGTGACCCGAAGGGCAGTTCTAGCTCTGTGTCGCGGGTCACAGGCTTTCATCGACGTTCTCGTCGCCAAGAGT
Source organism: Beauveria scarabaeidicola (assembly GCA_037289395.1). Lineage (NCBI taxonomy): Eukaryota > Fungi > Ascomycota > Sordariomycetes > Hypocreales > Cordycipitaceae > Beauveria > Beauveria scarabaeidicola. The sequence goes on along the minus strand of JAEIJG010000224.1, from coordinate 7,186 downwards.
CCTCTGAGGACAGCGCCGGCAGGCGTTCACTATTCAGCCTTCATCGTTTCAGCCCTGTCCCTTCTTTGACGTCGAACTTTCCCTTCTCCTCTGCTATTTATCACCGCCGCAGTTCTCGAGGCTTCTCTGAGAATAGTACGGCCGGCCCAACCACCGACATGTCCAGCTCTCGGACTCGATCCGAGATTCCAAGCTCTCATACCACGCTGAGCTCCCAGGCTCTCGACAAGACTGCTTCTGGAGGTGGACAAATTGAATTGCAAGTCATCTCGGGACTACAGTTTGCTAGCGACCCCGAGAACTTGATACCGGAGTTTAGCGAGTTGGAGATCGTCGACAAGACCGCTGGTGAACTTGCTATCCCGCCTGTGTTCAAAGAAGGAACCTCGGAGGGTCGGTCCGCGACAGATCATTGAGACTGCGCCTGTTTGTTGCTTTTGTTTTTTTGTTTATTAGTTTGTCAAACCCACTCTAGTTGCCCCCATGTTAGCCCTCTGTCACATATAAGGGACAATAGCTGTACGTCAAAGAACAGGCGTCTGTGTTTTTTGGCGTGACAGTTATGAGCCCGGGAGGGAAACCCTAGCGGGGCACACAGCTCGTCTGTACCTCAACCATAGCTCATCTGACCCGGAGCGGGGCAAAAAGTACAAAGGCGGTGAGTAGCTCTAGCATATGCATTGCATATGCAGTGCATATGCATTATATAATAGGCATATACTAGGCATATGCCTATAAAATAACCTAACTACTAACCTAATAACCACTAACCTAGTAACCACTAACCTAGTAACCACTAACCTAGTAACCACTAACCTAATAACCACTAACCTAGTAACCACTAACCTAGTAACCACTAACCTAGTAACCACTAACCTAGTAACCACTAACCTAACCACTAACCTAACCACTAACCTAACCACTAACCTAACCACTAACTTAACCACTAACTTAACTACTAACCTAGGTAACTACTAGCATATGCTAGGCATATGCCTAGTAGTTTTATTATCTATTTACTTATAAGCATATGCTAGGCATATGCTAATAGAAGGGCTAAAAGAGTATATATAGCGCATATCCCACGCATCTGCCATCGATCAACATTTTTTCTGCCGCTTTTGCCCCGCTCGGGGTCAGATGAGCTCTGGTTGAGGTATAGATGAGCTGCACCCCCACCCTAGCGGGGCTGGGGGACGAGCTCAGACTTGGTCGGGCAAACCTCAACCTTGGTCGAAGTGGGGCTAAAAACGGCAGAAAAATAATTCTCGACTGCAGATGCGTTACAGCTGCTCTATTCGTTAGCAGCTCCTTTATACTCATATAGGCAGCATAGACCTAGCATATGCCTACTATATATAGAGGGTTATAAGGGCTCTGGCGCTGTTGACTCTGACGCTGTTGACTCTGGCGCTGCTGGCTCTGACGCTGTTAACTCTGACGCTGTTGACTCTGGCGCTGCTGGCTCTGACGCTGTTGACTCTGACGCTGTTGACTCTGGCGCTGCTGGCTCTGACGCTGTTAACTCTAGCGCTACTAGCTCTAACGCTATTAGATATACCTTCAGGGCATATACCTTATATATTCTAGGCATATGCCCTATATACTCTTAACTTTTTATAAATTTAAGTGGTAGTATATGTATCGCAGCTGCAGAGTATACTCACCGCCTTTGTGTTTTTAGCCCCACTTCGACCAAGGTTGAGGTTTGCCCGACCAAGTCTAAGCTACGTGCTCAGCGGGGCTCTGGAGGCCCCGTGGCTAGGGGGTACCTGTAACTTCCACTCAGAATTGCTACGACTGATTGTCCCTCTTAACAGTGATGTGACTGCCTGAAACCCTTAAAAAACGACTAGGAGGTCGAGTGTTCGACTCCCACCACAAACAAAAAATCAACCGGTCTACGCCAGTCACGTTATGATTGGCTAGCCACCAACCATAAGGGGGTATGTCACATATAAGGGACAATAGCTGTACGTCAAAGAACAGGCGTCTGTGTTTTTTGGCGTGACACCCTCCATGTATTCCACTTCTAGTTTTGACTCGTTTTGTCCTGTTTCTATACGTCCCGAAACTTTTCAATCTACTCTGAACACTTTTGAAAAAATAAATAATAATAAAATGTTCAAATCAGGCTTTGCTCTTTTGCTTGCGCGCCTCGTCGGCCTTGCGGCCTTCTTCCTTGAGCTTCTCATCGTCGGGCCGCGCCAAAGACACCTGGGGCATCAGGACGAAAGCGAGCAGAAAGCCGAGTATTGCCAGTCCCGCGCCTACCAAAAAGATGATTCGGAACCCTCTCTTATACGCAGGGACTACGACACTGCGAATATGGGCAGCCTCGGCAGGGGACAGCGTGTCCGTGTATGTGCGTGGATTCTTCAAAAGATCTCTCAGAGTCTGGTCGTCTAGGTTCAGATGCGAGATTGCGCTCCTCAAGACGTTGTTTCTGGTAAAAAGGCAGCGTTAGTAAGAGATGATGAGAAACGTCATGGTGTACCTACATGATTGAGCCGCAGACTGCGAGCCCCATAGTCGAGCCGACGTTTCGAATGAAGCTAGAAAGAAACATTAGCGCAGGCCTGAAAACTAGGGATTGAAAAACATACTTTCTGAAAGATGTTGCAACGGCCATGTCACGTCTTGAAACGCCAGCTTGTGCGGCAATCAGGGCTCTGCAGAGATGTTAGCCAGCGAGCCATGCGCCGACACGTACGGAATTTACTCACGGCTGCATGGTGTTTCCGACACCGATGCCAATCAGGACAGAGTAACCAATCTGTTTGTCAAGACCCGTGTGCTCATTCAGAGTGGACATGAGTCCAAGGCCAACAGCCCAGCACATCCAGCCAAAGAGGATGCACTCGCGGTATCGGCCAACCCAGTGCACAACGAGACCAGATGCTGTGCTGCTGACCGTCTGCACAATGGTAATTGGCAGCAGGAGAGCACCGGATTTTGTAGCTGAATAGCCGTAGACGAGCTGGTAAAATGTTGGCACATAGTACACTTGCATGACAAAGTTCCATCCATTGATCATCATGGTCAGGCAAGCACCATTCACAATTCTGGACTTGAATATGTGCACTGACAGGGCAATTAGTATAATCTACCAGTAATTCAAACATCAAAGAGAAAAAATTGACTGACGTGGTACAAGAGGGTATTCGGGACCCTTCCATTGCCAGAGAACAAAGGCGACACAGATTACTCCACCGGTTGTGAGAGAGGCAATGACGGGCGCCGAGTTCCAGGGATATTCGCTTCCGCCCCAAGTCAGGCCAAGAATTACCGCAATCATACCTGCAAAGGACAGAATGATGCCTGTGAAGTCGACCGCCTTTAGTTTCCTAGGCAAAGGTTAGCGCCCGGTCACGGCCGCGACCCAGATGCAGGAACACGTACATTCTCCAGTCTCCCTCGACCTTTTTCAGTGGCATGATGAACACCACACAGCACGTTGTGAGCAGAGTCAGTGGAAGATTCAGACGGAATATCCAGCGCCAGGACTCCTTTGACCTGGAGGATAGCGCGCCTCCTATCACTGGGCCAATACCATTTGCAAGTGCAACAACAGCACCCTGTGAGCACGCGTTAGATGTGCTGATTTTTTCGTGATTGTGGAAATGATGAAGCTCTCACCAGGATGCCCTGATACTTCCCGCGCTCCCTCAACGGTACGACATCGCTGACAATCAGCTGCGCGACAGTCATGAGGCCGCCTCCACCGATGCCGGTGAAGGCGCGAAAGACTGTGAGCTGGAGGACCGACTGCGCCAGCGACGAGGCTAGGGAACCGAAAAAGAAGATGGCAAGACCAGTAAGCAAAACGACTTTTCTCGACCAGATATCCGACAGCCGACCGTAGATCAATTGTCCAACCGTAGAAGTGCTGCGATGGGTTAGCCATGGTGGCTCCCGTGGGATCAACACACGAAACACTCTCACATGAAGTAGCCGCTCGCGATCCAGGAAACCTCCTTTGTAGACCCAAACGACGCGCCGATAATGTACAAACTGGCCGCGAGCGTGGTCTGGTCCATCAACGCGACCAAGTCCACACTGGCACAAGCCAGAAAGATCTGTTCCCGGTCAGCAATCCGTCCTCGCTGCAAGACAAGAAAAGCATAAAAGCCTCCATGACCATACCGTGATGATGGTGCGCTTCGGGACATAATTGGTCTGCTCGTTGAATTTTGTCCCGACGCCCTCTGAATCACTCGCAGAGTGCGTGCTACCATCTCCCGCCGTCGGTCTCGTGGACACGACAGCCGTGTCTCCGTCTCGAGCCATTTCTGTACCAGGTTCCGTAACTAGTTACCGTGCGATCTTGACGTCCTTTTTTTTATTTTTCGAGGTTGGGTGTGTCAACGGGAGCAAAGTTTCAAGGCGGCAACATATTTGTGCGTGGGTTTTTCAGTCCTTTTTAGTGCGAGCCCTGGATCAGATAAGAAACAAAGAAAAAAAAAAAAGGAAGAGCAGGAGAAAGAAGCGAAACCAGGCTCGTGGGTCCGGTGTGAGACATCAATCTAGACTAATTGTACACCACAGTCCCCTTATAACAACCGGGAGGGCAGGGAGGGCGAGGTGGGTGTGAACAACCGCTGCGGTTCGTTAATAACGACAACGAGATTATAACGCCAGACCCGGCCTGTATGATGGCCATTAATGTGGGAATGCAAAGCCATATACAGTATACTCCGTACAACGATCCGTGCAAGGGACCGCAGACAAAGTTTATTATTCAAGCATCGCGTCACTTGCAGCCAAGTGTGCCAAGAAGAACGTGTAAGCCCTCGCATTAGCCCATGTAACTGTATCCTTTTCAATTGTTTCATCCATCTGTTCAACCCTCTGACCTAATTTAGTAGATGACTCTATTCTCCAGATTTTAGACTGATGACCTGTCTCGTTTGGCAGCCCCTACCGACCCCGAGGTACAGAGCCCAAGCGGCCCTTTGCGCAAGCGCCGATCGCCGCACCCATTTGAGCAGGATTGAGTAGTTTACCAATAGTAAATGGCGCGTTACTTTTTAAGCTTAGAATATCCCGCTGCAGCCAAAACTTCTATTTAGCCCGCCGATCCCTTCGGCATTCGAGGACTCGCCAACAACTTGGCGGGTCTCTCTCTGTGACTTTGCCCATCAAGGTCAAGAACGCTTGAACGACAAGGGGGCCAGCGAGTTATTCGCCTCTCGCGTCACAAAAGGGGAAAACAGTGCCACTACTCCGTACCAGCAATCAAAACCCTCTGCAACCTGGATGGTTACACGTATTAGTCACGGAATCCAGCCAGCCGCCAACACGGACGTGTGTGTCCCGTCCATTGATCTGCTGCTTCAGCCGCCAACCTTGTGAGGTTGACGAGTGCGGATTCGTCCCACATACCGGGCTTCTGAACCCCCCTGGGGGGGGGTAGGACCGGAAAGAAGTCCTCTTCTATGATGGGGGTTTTAAAAAAAGATGTTTGCCACGCCCTTTACCCGCTGGGAAAAGCGCCATGAGAGCTAGACCACCCGAGAGATGCCTCTGTTTTTACTGGCTCTCAGCTGTGCCTCGCACGCAGACACGAAAAAAGTGTAGCTAGCCTTTGGGGCCGCATGGAGATTCCATAATTGATTGGACTGTGAACAAGTGCCGGGAGCTGGTAGGTAAGGGCGTGCACACCCGTGGACGGCTCGGGTAGACACTGTTATATATATATATATATATAAAGCTCAGTGAAACAACCTTGAACAAGCAGAGCCGCCGTTGAGCTATAAAAACTAGGTTTCTGCGCTTCGGCCCAAACTTGCACCGGAACGTAACTAAGTTCAGAGTAAAAGTTCCTGCAGTGTTGACCAACTAATAATGGCCGTGGAAGCAAAGACCATGATGAAGGAGACAAACACGCTCAACGTTTACAAGGGCCCAGAGTCCATCAGAGACTACTTTGACCCGGACACTGCCCCTCCTATACCCCTCGTCGAGGTGCCAGCCTCGCTGAATCCCTACCACGGCGATGGCGTCCGCATTTTTGCCAAGATGATGTCTATGCATCCGGCCAACAATGTCAAGTGCATGCCAGGTACGTGACTCTCGACTCTCTTGGCCTCGAGGCATACTTACCAAAACAGCGTTGAATCTGCTCGAGAAGAGCGTCGAGCCCAATGTGACAAAGACCATTGTCGAGTACAGCTCCGGCTCTACCGTCCTCTCCATGTCGCTGGTCGGCCGTGCCCTCTACGGCCTCGACGACATCAGAGCCTTTTTGAGCAACAAGACGAGCATCGCCAAGATTCGTCTCATGCAGCTCTTTGGCATCAACATGTACGTGTCTGCGAAAAGATGGCTCGATACGAGAGTATACTGACACGGGCCAAGCACCCTCTTTGGTGGCCCTTCCCAGCCCGAGCCGCTTGATGAGCGTGGTGGCATCCGTGCCGCTCAACGTCTGGGCAGCGAGACCAACGAAGCCCTCAACCCCAACCAATACGAGAACGAGAATGTGAGTCGGTTAGTCCACCACGGTTGATGATTGTGTAAGCTAATGGACTTCAGAACTGGAAATCGCACGTCCGCTGGACCGGGCCGCAAATCCTTAAACAACTCCCCGAGATCAACCTTATTTGTGCAGGCATGGGCACGTCTGGTACGCTAGCCATACGAAACCACTTACACGCCGCCGTTGGCTAACGTTGGAATTAGGAACCATGACGGGGCTGGGAACATTCTTCAAGGATGCAAAGCCAAGCGTCTTCAGACTCGGGTAAGCTGATACCTTGAACCTTTACAAATTTTGCGCTGGCTAACGTCATGTAGTGTTTGCACCGCTGCAGGCGACAGAGTTCCAGGGCCAAGATCGTATGCTCTTCTCGGCCCCGTCACCTTTCCCTGGAAGTCTTCTGTCGATCACGTGGAGGAGGTCGGCTCTTACGAGTCATACCGTCTATCCCTGGAGCTGTGCCGCAACGGCCTCGTCTGCGGTCCGTCGTCGGGCTTCAACTTGAAGGGCCTGTACCAGCACATTGACAAGCAAAAGGCCGACGGCAACCTGAGCAAGCTCGCTGGCCCCGACGGTCTCATCAACTGCGTCTTTCTCTGCTGCGACTTGCCCTACCAGTACGTCGACGAGTACTTTGACAAGCTTGACGCTTCATGCTTCCCATCAATAAATAACGAAGTGAGTTGCAACCCCCCGCCCTCCCCC